>JAOXYD010006200.1:0-15407 GCA_028565735.1 Pinacopodium congolense | reverse complement strand
TATACTAAACAAAAACACACAAAACAAATATTAAAACCCAATAAAAACAACCTAACATGCAATAAACACATGCAAAACACTTAGAAAAACACATACAAAAACATAATTATCAAGTACAACTTAGCAAACACATCAAACATAGACAAGGCAAAAACAATTACTAAGACCCCTTAATCAGATATTCAGTATAAAAGTCAGGGCAACCACGCAACTGGTGAAGTTGAGGAAGGAACAAACCTGCAGGTGCTCCAATCTAGCGGGAATGTGAATGTACAGACAGTAGAGAAGGGTACTCATCCTCAAGCAGATTCGAAATCTAGTGATACATCCCCTAATTTTGATCAAACCTTTGAAGAGGTTAGATCATTGAGAAGGAAATCTTCTAGGAGGAAAAAAGGGCTAGGGCCCAATAAGGAATGCTAAATATCATAGCTTGAAATGTTAGGGGTGATAACAACCCTTCTAAACAAGTAGCCCCTAAGGACTACATTTTGAAGAATCAACCAGCTATAATAGGCCTTTTAGAGACTAAGATAAAGGAAGTGTGTAATAAGAAACCCCTTTTTGTTCCATCGGGTTGGAACTTGATAACTAATCTTTCTCATCATTTCAATGAAAGGATCATGGTTTTGATTAATTCTAAAAAAATTATAGTGAGGAAATCTTAAATTGGGGATCAATTTATTCACTTACACCTCAAACTACTACAATTGAATGTAGAGATCCAGGTGACCTACATATATGCATTTAACTTTACATTCTTTAAGGTTCCACTATGGAATAAGATTAGTCAATTAAGCAACAACATCAATGCACCATGGATTGTTCTAGGAGAATTTAACTGCATGTTGAGTCCATTTGAGGGGAAAGGGAACATTTGCATTAGGAACAATACAGATGAACTCAGAAATTGTGCTTCTAATGTTGAACTTACATATTTGACTTTTGAGGGACATTTTTATTCCTAGACAAACAAACAATCTAGTTCCCTAAGTATTTAAAAAAGCTAGATAGAGCAATGGTGAATGTAGAATGGCTGGAAGCTTTCCCTGATTCTAAAGCTTATTATAATAATCTCTTATTTTCTGACCATTTCCTTATTGTAGTGCAAATACCGCTGATCAGATTTAGACCACACTCTATTTTTAGATTTAATAACTTTTTGAATGATATTGAGGGTTTTAGTGATGCTGTTAATCGAGGTCTGGAGGAAGGATTTTATAGAACAAAACAATTTGTTTGCACGAGAAAATTGAGCAAAGTCAAGGAGGAGCTTAATAAGCTGAAAAAATCTCATATGTCAGACACTAAGTTTCGAGTTAATATGGCTTTGGTAAAGCTGGAAGACATCCAAAGTCTCGTTAAAGATCAGCTTAATTCATACACTCAGGCCCAAGATCCAAGATTCTTTGGTTAAAAGAATGTGATAGATGTTTAAAATTTTTCTTCAAGGCAACCTTAACTAGGAAGAACACTAATAAAATTAATGAACTGGTCTCGAAATTCAATTCAAAACTAAACAGCCAGCCAGATTTGATACAGGAGGTACATCAATAGTTTTCCAAAATGTATGGCTTAATAGATGTGGTGGATGCATCCCTCATTTGTTAGAGTGTATTATTGATCAAAAGATTTTAGATCATGATTCAAAATTATTATCTAGGCCATTTAAGGAAAATGAAGTGAAAAGTGCAGTATTCTCTCTTAACCCCTAGAAGGCCCCTAGACCTAATGGATTGAATGCATTTTTCTTTCAAAAAACTTAACCAAGTATCAAACAGGAAGTTACACAGGCAATTATGGAATTTTTCACTACAGGGAGGCTACTCAGGGAGATAAACAAGACCTTCATCACACTAGTTCCTAAGTCCCAAATGCCGACAACCATAAAAGATTACATGCCTATATCATGTTCCAATGTTCTTTATAAAATCACATTTCAAAAATGCTTCTTAACAGGCTAAAGAAGGTGCCCCATACATATATTGGTACTTCACAATCTGCTTTTATCAAAGAACGACAATTGGGAGATAATATCATAATGGTCTAGGAATTGTTGAAGAATTATTCTAACAAGAAGGCTAGTAAGGATTGTCCTATAAAAGTGGATATCTGGAAGGCATATGACACAATTAGCTTAGAGTTTATAGCTAATACTTTGACTGCATTTGGATTTCCAAATTATTACATACAGCTTGTTAAGGATTAACTATGCTTTATACAATGTTCTAATGAATGGGGAACCCACTAAAAAGATAAAGGGTCTTAGAGGAATCTAATAAGGGGCCCCTCTTTCACCATATCTATTTACAATAGACATGGAGGTGTTTAATAGACTTGTTAAAAGTGTAAGTGGTCAGAATAGACAATTCAAGTTTCATTTTAGGTGTAAGAAGGTAAACCTCACACAATTACTATATGCGGATGATGTGCTCCTATTTGCAAAGGCAAATTAGAACTTTGTAAACTCTTTAATGTCAGCTCTAAATATGTTCAATAGAATATCAGGGCTTGCAATAAATAAAGATAAAAGCATTATGTATTGCTTAGCTAGTGTGAGACAAAATGTTGGGAGGTTAAACTCAATCACAGGCCTAAGGTTAGGGGACTTACCTCTTACATACCTTGATATTCTAATTTCTTTAAAGAAGCCTTCTTATAAGGAATTCAGACCATTGCTAGATAGGATTGAAAAGAAGATAAGCTACTGGTATAATAAAAATCTAACACTAGCAGGAAGAGCCCAACTAATCATTTCAGTTCTCAACTCCTTAAGTATTCACTAGGCTACACATATGGTTTTTCCTAAGAGTATTATTAAATCTATTGATAGAATTCTTAGGAACTTTTTGTGGATAAGCAAGGTTGAAAACCAAGGTATGGCAAAGGTTAGCTAGTCCGAAATATGTCTTCCTAAGGAAGAAGGAGGTCTTGCTATAATTCCTCTCAAAATGACAAATAAGGTTCTAATAATCAAGAAGTTATGGAAGCTCCTACAAGACAAGCAAGCTCTATGGATTAAATGGATCAATGCATATTTGGAGAGGGAAGACTTTTGGTCCTTACAACCAAAACCTAGCAGTTTTTGAAAATTCAAAAGCCTAATGCAGTAAAAAGGAATGTTAAGGCAACACACTCATTACAAGATTGGTAATGGCATGTCTACTTCTTTTTAGAATGCTGAATAGATAGGAGATAGACCTTTAATTGAGATAGATAAATTACTTACTGTGAGAGATAGAATTCCACACGACTGCTCAATTAGTAGAGTGTTATCTGGTTTTAGGGATGTGTTAAAAGGACACACAAATCTCCCTATAGTACGTATGATCTTAAATATAGCTTTAAATGAGGTAAGGGAGGATGAACTCATATGAATGGTCGTTCTTAATGGAGAGTTCAATAATAAAATCTGTAGAGATCTAATCAGACCTAGACAGCCTAAGGTTAAATGGAGCAGTCTACTTTAGTTAAAATATTTTCATCCTAAAGCTACATTTATACTTTGGTTGGCCATTATAGGTAGGCTAACTACGAAGGGTAGAATTAAAAGGTTTTTAAATGTTACAGAGACTTGTATGTTCTGTGGTGTGGACAGGGAAACAATTAATCACCTATTTTTCAACTGTCAGTTCCCTAGATACATCTAGATGTCTATCTTATACCTTAATAATGTCCAAGTAGATACTACTAACTGGAATAAGATAATTAAATGGTCTAGTAAGTTTAAAGCTTCAAAGATGGGAGATAATTTCCTCTACATGATCTCTTTAAGCTACATGGTTTATCATATATGGCTAGAGCAGAACAACAAAGCTTTTAAGAAACAATATTCAAGAAAGGAAGCTCTAATTCTTCTCATCATTAACAATATTCTAGAGCATATAATTAATCATAAAATTCATACTAGATGCAATAACCTAATCAAGCATAAATGGCGACTTTCAGAAGAGGAAGACTCATCCTAAATATTGAGGAGATGTACACTCAACAGGTTTATTGAATAACCAAAAAGTGCTAGGCGAACTTACCTGGAAGGAAGAAGTTGCCATTTCCATACTAGGGTTTGGTTTGGTTTTGAGTAAGGGTTTCTATCCCCTATTTAGAGGAAATGGATCCTAGGAGGAATACGATGGTTGATTAAGAGTAAGATCTAATTAACAACAACTAGATCTAGAGAGGAGAGGAGGTTACATGTGATGAAGAGTCAGTTTTACCTTGACTTTTGTATTTGCTATGGGTGGATGTCTTGATCTAGAAATGACGAACTGAAGGTTAGATCTATTAGATGATCAACTATAACTATGGATGAAAGCGCTTACCGGTGTTAAAGCAGTTGATGTTCACTGCCACTAGCTTAAGAAGACTCGATTTGGCCCTTAACTTTTCCATTTCAAGTGAAAGAGGAACGACTATTGTGTTGCTAAGTTGAGATGGTTTGGTGCTCCAACTATTGATGGGTAGTGTGACTTCTCTAGTAGACACAGACAAAGGTTTTGCAAAGGAAGAGGAGAGGAGAATTATTTCAGAAGAGCAGAGGTAACTTGAATGTATGAAGGAAGTCTTCTTAAAGCTTCCGATGCTAGGTGTCGGTATCTCATGTAACTTTAAATAAGGGGTTGTTTGTTTTGTTTAATCTAATGTTTCAAGGTTATGTATTTAGCTTTCATGCCTAGAATTTTTAGTGAATACAATTTTTTAATTTCTCAAAAAAAATGAGCAAGACTTTCAACTCTTAGATTTTTGTGGTTCAGGATTTCCCTATTAGTAGCATGCTAAGCCAGTTAAGACTATTATAATTAAGAGGCTTTTAGATTTGAGAGACTAAGTTGAAAAGTATAAGGATGCCATAGCTACAGAAATTGCACATGTAACATTTTCCAACATCTTCATCTTTAGAAGTAGTTATAGATTAAACTATAAAAACTATACATGTAGCTACAACACCACAATTCATTTTTTTAAGCTAATTGCCCATAACATCATCAAGCATTAGACATCTCAAATAATAGGTAAATACATATAAGATTTTCAAACATCTCAAGTTTAGAAAACTTTTGAAGTTTCATTATCATAAAAAAGATATTCAAATATCTAATTTATATATGGTATAGAATTATTCCCATTTTTTTGGCAAAAAATTAATATTTGCATTCACAGAAGGCACTTTTCATTGGAGGACTTCATCTTTCACATTTTGACATTACAACTTTATTAATAATATTACAATCTTCAAATGAATACTTAAATTTTTAAACTTTCAAGTCAATCCAGTTAGATCATCTTCTTTGTTATCATCAATTCTCTCATAAGTCCCAGACCTTTTTTCTTTAAAAGCCTACATCTTCTCTTCTTTAACCATATGCCATTGTCAATAAGATCATAAGATCACAATACTTGTCAATATGATCATAAGTTGTCATTGTCTTCTCTTATTTTCTCTAACCATATGCTTAACTTGAAAATATATGTTAGGAAGTATAATGGCACCTTTCTTTGATAAATATTAAACATTATCAGTTCATTAATCAATAAACAATTTCTTTTATCATACTTTTCATGAAAAATAAAATAATAGAAAAGTATTATAACCTCATTTACTTCTATTTGCTACCTCCACTACAACCTTGACCTTCATTTCTCCAACATTTTCCCTTTTAAAGGAAAAAAAATGAAGAGTTACTCAATGATAAGTTAGCATGCCACTAGATCACTAAATCCTTTAGATGGAAATTTTTCAGATCAGCTAGAGACATGGCATCTCCACCTATTATATCCGCAAGTTCTCTTATCTAGTCTTCATATCAATTGGATATAAAAAAAGATAACAAATTTATTAAAAGATTTATGGACAAAATTGATAAATACAATACTTGTTACCTAAAAAACATGTCACATTACTATAATATTTTTAAAAATATATGAGTTTATACATAAGCAAAGTTATCATTATGTTGCCTTTCAATAAACCTATTTTATGTATAAGTAGGAAATTTAAGTGATGGGACCTAATGTAAGTACGATTGGCAATTATAACCTTTACACACTTTCTTTTACACTATAGGCAAGTGCCTTACCAACACCTCTAACATGGATCACTGTGAATAACTTATTGGATAATGATGAATGCCAATATTTTTAAAACTGTAAGTAAAGGAGTCAAATGCATAACAAATACTTGTTAAATCTGAAAGGGATGGGTATCTTCACCAAAGGAGGACCCCAGCTAACTTAAATAGGAATGTAATCAAAGAAAAGAGAATCACCAAACATTGCTTTACTATTAGGGAAGGTTATTAACCACTTAGAGTTGACCAGAGTCCTATCCAATTTCTTCCTTATAAGAAACTTATCATACCGTTTATTACTCCATATATATTGATATCCCTCCATTTTTAAATCTGTCACTTGAGCTTCTACTGCACACTTAATAAGTTCATCAGTATAATTCCTAAAACTTTTGTTACCATTGGCTTCGTGTAGGTATATTATACAATTAAAGTCTTCCATTATGATCCCAAGGCCTTAAATACTAATTTATTGCTCTATTAGCTTTTTACAAAGACTTCTCTTTGAAATGAAAAATTAGAGACATATATAAAGGTTGTGGATAATGATTTGTTATCTTCCAATAAAATTATCTCTAAGTACACCATTTGATCTATAATTATTTTGCTCATAACTATGAATTTTCCTCATCATAAGTCGGTATTGCTCTTCTATAATAGTGAGCAGAGTGATTAGTAATGATTCCCTAATTATTATGGAAGCAAGTCAAGTTCCTACTATTATTTTCTGTTAACTTTGTTTCTGGCAGCCCCACCAGGCTTGTTTAATAGTTTTTATGAAATATTGAAACATAAGCTGCTTCTTAAGGCTATTAAGCCCTTTAAAATTCCAAGTTATCATAATCCTAATGCAAGAGGAATATAACCCCTGCTCTTATTCCTTCTGTTAGCTTTCCTTTTCATAACTAGAGTAAACTTACTTAATATCTCAGGTATCTCCTCAACCCTTAAAGATTGCACCTCTTGCTGAAAATATTTTTTACTATGATTTAGATTTTTTGAGATAGATGCCTCCTCTGCCTTTAAAGAATGTGATTCATGTAGAAAATTCATTCCTCTATTGATCATATTTGGTAAGCCTACTTCATTTTTGTGTTTAGTAGAACCTTTATCTTTTGAAATATCTCTTAGTTCCAACCTAACTGTTTGTACTCCAATTAGCCTTCCTTCAGGTGATAGTTGTACCTTTTCCCTTAAGTTCCTAATTATTTTGCTCAAGTCTTGTACCTCTACACTCCTGTCAATATCTTTATTCTCATTCCATAGGATCTGCCCTTTCATGTCATCTGAGTTCCCATCATTAATATTATAACTAGAATTCTCATGGATGGCCATTAGGAGATTATTCTCCTAGTTTTGTGCTGTGAGTTGCAAATTCTTGATTGATAAGTTCTACAATGCCCTTATGACTTGATTCTTCTCCTTCTAATTTTTTTCCAACTCCTCCTGTCTCTTGTTACATATTCCTAGTCAACTCAATATAATCACCATTTGTGAATCTTTTCCCCGTTGGCTTCCATACTTTACCACCTTTGCTAAGTTGAGTTCTTCATTGATAAGAGACCTTGATAGTGTCTTTAACTACCTATCTTGAATCATTGAGTCTTATTAAAGGAGTTGTTTATGGTAGGTCTTAATTTTCATATACTACAATACATACTCTTACATAACTTATTCTTTTGAGGTTAATTGTATCCATCCTTATTAGTTTACCAATATAGTTGTCCAAGTAACTTAACTTTAGGGGATGTTTAGTTGAGTTGTGAGTTGTGATTTTTTGTTGTGATTTTTATGTTTTTGTATTTATTTTTGTATTTTTTTCGATTTCTGTGTTGTATTTTTTTTTATTTCTATGTTTAGAAAAACAGGAAACTAAAATCAAAAACCAAAAACTAACTAAACAAGGCCTCAGTGTAGTCTAGTATTCCAATGGGATGTTGATGACAAAAATTTATGAATACAAACTCTCACTAGATTTATGATATATTGTAAATGTACAACTCGTGCAATTGTAATATAATGGTATCGATCTCACGAGGATTAAGATGCTCACCACTTAATTTAGGTTAAACTTTGCTTAAGGAAGTGATGCAAGTTAAAATTACTAAAAAATAATCAAATGGAAGGATAACAGTTAACAGTTGATGAAGCAATGAACAGGAGCTTTTTAGAATCAAGATTAAACACTAGGAACTACTTTTATCCCTACCTTGTATCCTTTTATATTACTAAATTAATAGCGATTAGCCCAAGATATCCAAAAGTTCTAACTATCATTTCTCAAAGTGCAGCTAAATTTCTCTAGTTAAATTACCAATGATTAATCATGCAATCTCTCGATCTACATGACTCATCTTAGAAATTCTAGTAGTTATGAAGTAATCCTATAGACAATCAATTAACTAACCAAGATCTCTCTCCAATTAATTAATTATTCTAATATTTTATAAGTCAATTAGTTTCCAAATCTCATTACACACAGCAACACATATTACTTAACTCAATATCTTGATTTATTGTAAGGTTTTAGCACAATAAAATATCATAATCATATCTATTAAAATAATTAGATGAGTTCATATATCGGTGGTTCAAAAAGTAATTCCCAATAAGAAGTTTAGCTACTCATAATATTTAACAAGCTAATACTAGATATAATATCCATATCAAAAATAATAAACAAGAAAAAAGAAATTAAGGCTAGATGATAAAACTCTAGAAATTGTTATCAACTTGAGATTGTTGGAATATTTGTGTTCTTCTTGCTCTTTTCCTTAGCTAGATGATAAGACCTTGTTGTTAACACCAAATTATAATCAAACTTACAATTAATAATAATAACATAACATACACAAAATACATTTAAAAGTAAAATACTTTAAGTCCTACATGCCTTAAAAATAAGCATATTACATACCAAACACATAATAAAAAAAAGCCTAAAACATTACTATCAGATGTCACATAGGTTTATCCATATGGGAATTTTCCTCTCTTTGATATTTTGAAATTTAGTTTTAGGACGCATTTTTGTAGAAAAATGGGATTGCTCAAGAAGTGCCACAGACCTTCATCCAACACTATTTGAGCTAATGACTTTGAGTTGAATTTGAAGATAAAAGTGGAACTATCAGAGACCAAGATCTCCACCAAGCCATAATTCTTCCAATTCTTATTTGCCCAAGCTAACATAAGAGGACATGTTTGTCTTTTCCTAAGAAAAAAACCAATGAAAGAAGTTTTCCATTTGTCTACTCCTTAAGAAAAAAAAAAAACAATGAAAGAAGTTTTCCATTTGTATACTCCTTCTTATAGATCCTCCAAAGGTGGCATAACCACTAAGTTATCTGCCTTAAGAGGGCAGAATTGAAGTGATTTAGGGGTGCCAAGATTTCCCACTACTTGCTTCCAAGACTTATGGGTATAGGTAGCTTCAGTCTGGTAGCTAAAATAGGGGTTTTGCCTAGGGTTCAAAAGGATATAGGAGGGATTTTAATGAGGGTTCAGGTTATTCAAGGATGGCAAAGGGTCTTTAGAGGGAAGGCGTGGAAAGTGAGACATGGTAGGTAAATTCAAACTTATTACTAAAAAGGGAAAAAGAAACAGGCGAGAACAGAAAGAGGAGAAAAGCTACTAAAAGGCGACTCTTCTGAATGAAGTACAACTATAACTTAGCTGAAATGAAGATGATTGAGAGTTAGGAGCAGCCAGGGAGTAAGAACTCTAACTTAAGTAATGGACTCTAGGTAGAGGAAGGGACCCTTCCTTTTAAATGGACAATAATACGAGAGAGAAACAAGGTAATAAAGAGGCAGCAATAGAGAACAAACAAGAAAGAAACATAAGGAAAAGTATATTCAAGCAAAAACTGAAAGAAGAAGAAGATCAAGGAGGAGAGAAGAAGGAGACCTCTCTTTATAAACCATTTCTGCTTCTTAATATATGTTATGCTTTGTATGAGATCTGCCTGGCTCTAACATGATTGATGACATATCTTCTCTCAATCTATTGTTTCTTTCCAGAACTTCTCAAGAAATTCTTCTAACAAGAAATTTTCCAATCTCTATTTATAACCTTTTATTAGCTACTAATAAAAACCTTGGACTGTCAAATTTATCCCCGCTTCCAAAATACCATAAATCAAGTTTCAAGTTTTGGGTTATAGAGATATATAAAATTAGGTCTTCAAGTTACTAACTCTATTTCAATCATCATAATCTCTTTATATATATATATATATATAAGTCATTATACTACTATGGATCACATTTAAGAATCCAAAAAGGGTTTTGACATTCATATGGCAAATCAAGCTTAAGGCATCTACATGAAAGATGTAAGATTTTACGTTGTTTTGTCATCTTAGTTTTGGACTTAGATTTGTCGAAGAATCTATTTATTTTTATTTTGATTTATTTATTTACAATTTGTTATGTGTTTAATTTCTACATCAATATTTTCTTTTTCTAAATGAATGTACTGATGCAAAGTCATTCAATCAATATGTGTAACTTTTGATTATCATAAATAATAAACACTTTTTTTAACCTTTGAGTTAGGATCATAGCCTATAAAAAACAATAAATTGTAAGAAAAAAATTGATGCTTGAGAAGAATAGAAATATAATCATAATCAATTGAGTTGTAAACTTTCTTGTGAAAGTAAAAGTTGTTTTTTGCTTTTTTTTATTTTTTATTTTGTTTTAGTGCATGAAGCTAGAATTCTAACTTACATTAATATTAATTACCTATCACTATTTTATTTCATACTTTGTAAATTTCTCTACCTATGAGTTTCAATGTTCTAAGAGATGAGAAGTGATTTTTTAAGAGAAATCATAACCCTATCATTTTTATTTTTTACTAATTTTTGAAAAAAGTCCTCTATTCTTTGATCAATGCAATTAACTCATATCAAACTTATTATTCTAACTTTTAAATGGCTTCAAGTTTGCACAAATAGAGATCATGGTTGCATTAATTCTATAATATGTTTTGGCATCATACATCTTTATGTTTACATTAATGCAAATTTGATACAGTAGATAATTTTAACTTTAGCATTAAAAAGATTGTGCATTGAATTTTAGATTAAAATTTGTGTTGGTAAAGGACTGAACCTCATTTCTTGGAACATAGTTTAGAGTTGTGTTTAGTAATGGACTAAACCTTATTGTATCACTGTTTATCTTATTTCTTGAATCGTTGTTTGTCAAAAATTGAATAGTTAAATCTAAATAATTGTAAAATACCAACACATATCTTGTAACAAAGAAGATATCGTGATCTAATAGCAAATTATATGATTTATTTATCTAAATTTTAAAATCAAAGTTAAGTAGATTATTATTAAGAAGATAAGTACGTTATTGTCATCATTGGTAGAGAATACTGATACATCATGCAAGTAGAATAAAATACAATTTAAAACCAAAACTTGGATTGGGTTTAAAAGCCAAAATCTTCATGTTAAAGTTTACATATTCAAGTTGAAGTGGTCAATATGATCGAAATATTAGAGAACTGGTTCACACTTTGAATTTGGCTACAGTTGAGTTATATATATATATATATACACACACACACACACACACAAAGAGAGACAGACCTTACCACTTGTGTTTAAGCTTGAGAGCCACCCTAATAGGAATAGATGAGTAATTTCCTTTCCTTAGAACCGTACTTGAGGGTTTCCTACCTCATATGACTCCATGACCCCTTGTTTTTTTAGAATTAACCAAAAGAGGCTAATTACGTGAGTTTTAAACTTGAATTTGGATTTGATTAAAAATCAGTTTTATCTTTTCTCCTACCTTCAGAAGAATCAAACAAACGTACATAGTCTACTATCGTTAGACTTTTTTTAAAGGTAACTATCTCAGTTATATATATCATCTAGAAATATATATATATATTTAAAAAATAAACCAATACTCTGAAAACCTAACTTAGTTCAACTAGGTAAATTGTAATTAACTTCCAATTTGATTTTGGTACTATTTTTTAGTTCAACCTTTTTAATTTGTTATCCAATTAAGTACCAATTCAGGTTAAGGTATGAAAACTTTATTGTAAAAGCCCTTCAAATACAAGTTACACCAAGATTCATAAGCTAGTTTATCTATGTTTTGTTGTCCCTTGTACGAATCTTTCCTAGATGCTAGCATTCAAGCACTTTTGTTTATTTTTTTACACCAAAACCTGAGAAGAAGGGACCATTAGATTAAAAGGAATTAGAAAGTGTAGGATGATGGCACCTTAAATTTGCAACAACACCCACCTTTATATTTCATCCAACTCTTAAATCCTTAGTAACGATTTATCACAATTTATATGGAATTAAATGGCACTCACTTATTGCATTAGTACTTTCAATTTTAAAGCATATATTATCTGTTAATTTTCCATGAGTACTAATTATTAAACAATTATTTCAACTATAAGAAAGTGATCATAAAGCTAACACCTTGCAAATCTTTAACTCTATATTATATCTTTTAATAAAAAATATGTTTATTTCGAGTATGTTGAATTAAGAAAGTCTCATTCATTGGTTTTGATAATGACAAAAAATCTTTATTACTAGTTTTTATGAGATTGAAAAGATAAGAAAATGAAAAATGTGTAAAAACATATATTGAAACCTAAGGAGGAAGTCAATTCATTAAGAAAATGATAATGGTAGAACAAGCATTGAAGTGATGTTCAAAATAGATGAAGATCAAGACTACGAAGAAGAAGAAAGGTGAATAGTTCTAGTTTTGTATTATTTGTATGATCGTTTGCATTTAGGAGTTTAATCATTTTTTTTTTGTTCGACTTTAATTAACGTGCTTTGGTATTTACAATCATTTAGGAAATGATTTCAAACTTATGTGAGTTGTTTTTAAAATGAAAAAAATGGTTTTGGTATATTTTGAAATAGTTTGAAAGTTGTTTAAATTAAAAGTTTTGAAAATGTGCTTAAACATCGTGGATTAAAACACTTTAAGCTTTTGGTTTCAAATGAAACATCTTAATCACCAAAAATAACTTAGGAATTATTTCTTAAAAATTTTGAGTAAATTAAGTTTTGAGTATTTGGAAGTGTTTTGGATAAGTTTTGAAGGTTTGGACAGTGTTTCAACGACCCCCAACAACCGTGGTTAACAATGTCGTTGAAGCCTCGCGTTGAAGTATTATTTTGGTCTATATCAATAGTTTACAATGTGGATAATGACATCATTTTGGTACCAATGTTGTAATTGAATTATACAGAAGATAAACGACAATTGCATAAGGGGCACAGTGGCATTATTGTAGGGTACCATTGTAGTGTTAGTAAATATTGTAATGGCTAGTTTAATGACTTTTTGATGTGTGTAACTGTTAGTTTAAGTTATTAACGGCATTTTAACCTTGGGAAGCTCATAAATAAGTATTTTAAGAGTCTTAAAATAATCTTTATAAGTTTTTGGTGATTGTTAAGGCATTGATTGAGTTTTTGGTTGTATTATTGAGTTAAATAAGTTTGAGAGAAATGATCGATATTTGAGCTAGCATTGCTTGTATTTTTTAACCCTTTAATCATTATTTTGATCAAGTAATTGTTTAACTTTGCGCATACTTGAGTAAAGATTAAAACTTGGTTTTGGGATTGAATTTTTTATTTTTTGAATTTGAGAAAAAAATTGCTCTTCACTCTTAGAAAAACAAAATTCTTGGGTATACTCTAAAATAAGATTGTTGAATTGCTTTTCACCTCTGTTTGAAAAGAAGATCATTGTAAGGATTTCACTTCATTCTAATAAGATTTGTTTTAGTGAAACATTCAAATGAAAACTTGAAGAGTAAACATAAGTAAAGGATTGTTTTATTGAATTATTATAAAAATTCAGTTTGTCTATTTTCCTTTCTACACTCTTTAATTTGTGCAAATGGCTATTTAATTATTTGAATTTAAATTATTTGCATTGAATTGACATATCATCATATTTAGGTTCAATTATGATTTAGGGATTTCATACTTTGTAAAAAATCAGTTTATAAGGTTTAGACTTAATTTTAAAAAATTTCTAAATACCTAATTCATACCTATTATTAGGATTAATAGAGTAAATAATTGAATGTAAATATTAAAATAAAAAAATTGCCATTAAGAAGAGTAATTACACATTATTAAGGTTTCAATTTCAAAAAATAGTCAAATTTATCGAAAAGATAGTAAGGCTTTAATTAACTACAATTAAATTTCTAAATAGAAGCCACCGAATCTCTTCAGTTTTTGTTTAACAGCTGTTCAGTTTATTCCAACTTCAAACTCCACTAGTAAAATGTAGAATATTGAGTGAAATCTAGGCAGCTTAATTTAATCCAACATCATAATACCGTAAACAAAAGCAAAGGAAAGAGATCTAGAAACTTTGGAAATTTTGTTTGAAATAAATCCATGACAATGAGAGAAGCACCCTCAGCCACCGCAAATTTTGATTATCCCATGTCTGTAGGCTTATACTTCTTCAAGCAAGTATCAATCAATCTCTTACAAGAAAGCAAATTCAATTCCAAATTGGCTACTGACCAAAAGTACGGCACTCGCAGGAAACGCCAGCTGGTGCGTACCGTACGTACAGAGGAAACGGCACAAAAGATAACGAATCACGAGCTATTGTCAGATTTGGAGAAAGCATCTTATCTGGATAGACAAAACGCGGCATGTACGCGTACGTATGCATATAATAATTTGGTGTCTCGACTCTCGAGGCATATTAAGCCACAACCAACAGGTTTCTCGATCAATGATTTCTTTTTCATTGGCTGGTGAAGAAAAGAAGCCAAGATATTTTTCTCTACCAATTTCAAATTCTAATACAAAAATAATTTAATTACAAAAAAAGAAAGCCATAATTAATGTTTTGAAAATCCGTTTATACCGAACGAAAACGGGGTACAAATCGTATAAGATTCTTATTTAATATTAATTAAATAAAAATTATGTTGTATAAAATATCAATTTATATTGATAAAATCAGTTTGTACTATTTAATTTTAAAATATCAGATAAAAGTCAGAACCGGTAAAAATTTATATCAACCTTTTATAATTACACGAGCGTGATTTTTTAAGTCACGCTCATGACTTACAGAGAGTCACGACTCCCTTTTTTATAAATAATATTTTTTTATTTTTATAATATTTATTATATATTTTATTTTTATATATTAATATATTATTCTATTTATATATTTATAATTTATTTATATGTAGTTATGTTATATTAGTATTAATAGAAATATATATTATTATTAATTTATATTATAATTTATTTAAAAATATGTAAAAATTAACATTAATGTATAT
>JAOXYD010006190.1:0-15407 GCA_028565735.1 Pinacopodium congolense | reverse complement strand
AAAGGTATTCTTTTGCACTTTTCTCCCAATCTAGAGCTCTATAGGCTTAGAAATTGGTATCATTGTGTTCAGAATTTTATTAGCTTTAATTTGATACCAATTTTATGCAATTCCATTGTCGTCGGAGAAAAGGGAATATTTCGGTCCAAAAGGGAATATTCCGGCCACTTTGGCCGGAAAAATTTTCTTTGTTTTAAATCGTTTCTCGACTTATTTGGTGCCTGTTTTTATCTACAGATATTTTTAGATGGCACCCAGGCGCAAGAGATTAGCTTTTGACCTCGTCAGATTTACCAGTCAAGAAAATTTTGACTGGTTTAAAGAGCATCGAGGGAATGAGTTTATCGTGGAGCAGCCTCTTCATCCAGACCTTGAGGCGTTATTTGACATGTCGAGGGCCTTTCGTACTTTCGGATGGGAGCCTGTGGTGACTTTAGCCAGCCTTTTCTATCCCGAGTTGGTTCGAGAGTTTTATGCCAACATGGAGGATAAGGCTAAAGCGGATACCATTGAGATCCGGTCGACGGTGTGAGGTATTTCCATCCTGATCACTCGTGCCTCAATTTCCACCTTATTAGGCGTCCCCGATTTGGGAGAAATTTTTCTGAAGCAAAAGAATCATATTCGAGGTAATACTTATCTTTCGGATCCTCGATTTTTTATGCATGCTGCTACAGAGGCCCTAGGATTGACTAGGAATGCCTGTAATTTCATTACTGCTGCCTTGGGACCTAGGGAGAGGATATTTGTTGGTATGATCAGTAACAATGTAGCCCCTCGTGCTAGGGGATTGAATGAGATGCGGTATATGGATATATACCTGCTATATAAGATGATTCATGGGTTAAGGACCATTGCTGGTATCCCTCTTACTGGTTTTATTATTTTGGCCATGAGAGATGTTGTTAAGTACAAGAAGGCCAGCAAGAATTTTTGTTTCCCATGTCTTCTCACCCGGGTATTTAGGGATGCTGGTGTGCCTTTAGAGGGCATTGATTTTGAGGATTATCGGGAGCGCAATGTCATCAATGCCAGTATCCTGAAGTTATGGGATTTTGTTTATCGAGGAGGCCTTTGGCGCAAGAGAAGACCGGGTGAGCGTCGTCAGGAGGAGCCAGTTCAGCCTGACTTGCCTGAGGAGATGGGTGAGGCATCATCAGAGGCGACACCGAGTGTTGTTCCTCATCGTCGCCCTTCGCCTGCAGCTACTTCTGCTCCTCCACCTCCGCCAGTCTCGGATGACCCTCAGGTTTCTATGATGCAGTATCTGATCTCTATGGAGAGTCGGATCTTTACTGAGTTTTCTGAGGTTCGTTCGGAGATCTCGGCCCTCAACTCCAATGTTACTCGGCTTCATCATCGAGTGGATGATCTTTATTCTCTATGGGAGTCGAGGCAACCTCGGGATGACGACGATCCTGCTTCGTAGTTTATTTGTTTTTCATTGTGTTGTTTCGGATGTTTAGTTCTTTTGTTGCTTTCTTTTCACAAAAATAATCCTTAGGATGAGTCTAATAGATTTCAAATCTTACATAAGAAGCTATTCCCTTTTTTATCTTAATTTTAGTGGTACCTTGTTCATATGGAGCAATAAATAACTAAACCATAATTATAGATCTAGGGAACTTATAGAGCCTTAATAAAATCTATTGGGCTACTATTTTTCATAACTCTTACTCCACTGTGAATAACCCTAATGTTTATGATGATTCTCCCATCAAGGTTTGCATTTCAAATATAATTTCCAAAAGTTCCTCCTTTTAAAATTTTCGATCACCTAACTACCATGGGAATTTCCTTAACACTATTGAATCCACACAAGTAGTAAGAACTCTTATCTATGGTGTAGTGACTAAGATTAAAGAGGGGAAAAACCCCTCAAAGAGATGAACAAAAAAGAGAATGGGGATTTTTACCTAAAAGTTAGAATTTTGAGGTTAAATCTAGGTCATTGCTAATCCTTACTTAAGAACGATCAATATGAAACCTCTCTTTATGATAAGGAAAATGACATCCTTAACCATTACTATCAAGCCTTAACAGGCCACCAGGAAACATTCCTGAAGCAATCCTCTAGGGTCCCTTAGTTAAAAGAAGGGGATAAGAACTCTAAGTTCTTTTATCATTCCATCCTTGCAAATAGGAATAAGAATAAAATTAATTCTATCACTAATGATAAGGGGAATAGAATAACTAGAACTAAGGAAATTCATAACCATTTCCTAAAATTTTTTCAAAACATTTTAGGAAAGACTAGGGATAAGCCTATAGAAATCTCTACCCTAAGAACCTATCTCTCGACTAAACTTCCTAATTCATTCATACATCCCATGTATCTCCTTTTACTAAGGAGGAAATTAAAAAAAGAAGGTTTTTTTTTTGTTTCAATTCTAAAAAAGATCTTTCTCTTGATGGATTTAATGGTTACTTTTTAAAGGAGCTTGTCTAATCATAGATAGGGAAGTATCTACTATTGTTCATAACTTCTTCCTCCATTGGAAAATTTTAAAAGAGCTTAATGCTACTTTTATCATCTTTATCCCTAAATGACATAACCCTTTAATAGAAATTAATGTTCAAACTATTTCTTGTTGTAATGTGATGTGCGGAGTCATATCTAATCTTCTAGAAAATAGATTCAAGAAGAATTTTCCTCACATTATTAGATTTAACCAAGCCACTTTTGTCAAAGGAAGAAGGATAGGAGATAATATCCTTCTTGCTTAAGAGATCCCTAAAAAATACTAGTTGAACATACGTCATGATGGACGCAATTTTAAGATTGGTCTAAGGAAAATGTATGATTCTATTCAATAGGATTTCAACTATAAAGTTCTAAAATCCTTAGACTACCCTTCCTTATTCATCAATTGGATCAAAGAATGTATCAATGCCACTTATTTTTCCATCCTCATTAATGTTTCTCTCACAAAAATTTTTAAGATTAAATCAGGACTTAGGTAAGTAGAATGTCTATCACCCTATTTCTTGATCACATGTATGGAAGTTCTAAATTGAATCCTTGACTATACCATAGCCAAAAATCCTCATCCTATAGAATTCCCTTAGGAAACCTTCCATTAAATACTTAGGAATTTTCTTTTCTTCTAGCAAACTCTCTCTTAAGTATTGCAAACCTCTCCTAGGAAAGATAAATAATAGAGTTATGGTTTAAACCAACAAATTCTTATCCTATATAGGGCTTCTCTAGCTAATTAACTCAATTCTATCAAACTTTCAAGTTTACCAGTCTAACCATTTCCTCTTTCCTAATTTCATTATTAATGAAATTAAGAAAAAGCTTAGGAATTTCCTATGACCTAGTATAGCTGATAATCATCATTGCTCTAAAGTGAATAAAAAAACCATTTATAGAAAAAATAATAAGAAGAAGAAAGTTTAGGAATTGAACTTTTAAAACTTGGAACAAAGCACTTATTGGGAAAAGAATATGGATCCATTTTAACAACCTAAATTTCTTTGGGATAAGTGGGTTCACAATGTCATTCTAAGGGATAAAAGCTTTTAGAACAATTGACCTAAGATCAATTATTCTTGATTTTAGAGGAAAATCTTGAAAATTAGAGACATATTGAGTGTCATAATCATAATAGAATTGGAATTGATAGAAATACTTTTCAATGGAAAGACCCTTAGCATCCCAATAGAATTTTAAGCCATTACATCACTCCCTGGTAAACAAGTGGGTTAGGTATATCTTAGAGTTGTCGATTCTCTACTATTCTCAAAGATAATAAAAAGAGTTTTCAAATCTTTATAAATGATGATATAGCTTCTATACTCCAAAATGATAAGTTTGTTTTTAATTTATCTTTTTAGGGTGTTTTGAGGATTATTTTTGTGTTTTTAGCTCATTTAGTATGATATTTTATATTATTGTTATAGTATTTGAGTTATTTCATTTTTTCTAAATATGGTTTAGTGTTTAAAGGCAATATTTGACCCTATTTATGGAATGAGTTGTTGCACTTTGATATTTAGATGAATAGGTAACAAATGAAGCTTAATTTAACATCAGATTTGGATTAAGTGAATTTAATGATGCATTAGGTGTAATTGTAGGGCTCAAATGGATATGAACTTTTAAATAGAGTGAGAAAAACATACGAGGAGCTTGCATATCAAATTTCAAGTTAATCTGAGGTGCATAAAAGAAGTTATAGCTAAAAGATCGAAGAGTCCCAAAAGTTGGAATTGTGCTTGTACACGATCATGCACAAGCAAGATAATGACACTGCCTGGAGACCAAGTTTCTATCACCCTTGTGTTCAAGAACGAGGGTGATACTGGAGATGAGTTTATGACATGTCCAACATAGGATTTTTTTTTTACTTGGAAATCACTTTTGGACATCTTTAAGGGTTAGAAACATTATGAGACTATATATCATCTTAGGACATATTAAAGGAGAAAAATAACTTTATGGTGGCTACGCAAAAGAGGAGATATCATCCATCTTAGGAATCATTAAGAAACATCAACTTCCAAATTTTACAATACTGAGGGAGGAAAGATAAGAGTTACAAGCTTCATCTATTTTTCTTTTGTTCTCTCTTTTCTACTTTTTTATATGGAAAACATGATGGTTGGTGGATTTATCATTGTCATTAGTGACTGAACTCTTTGTATGAATTACTGTTGAACTATTTTTGTGAAACTCTTCCTTATTTATTCAATGAATGAATGTTTATGATGTTTACTATTCATATACTTATAATAGATTAAGAGATTGAGCTAGGGAATTTATGTTAGGCTATACAACGAGAGTTAGCACCTACTAGATCTATAAACATTAGGTTTTCAAGTGGTTAAAGAGAGATATTAATTATTTGATTATTACCTATAGGATTGCTTCATATCTAGTTGAACATTTAGGAAAAGTTTTGTAGATTGAGAGATTACAAGACTAATTCTATCTTGTTTTAATTACGGAAAACTAGTTACACCTTAGGAGAGGGTAACTAAACTCTAGGAAATCTTAGATCAAATATAATTGAATCAATAAGCTAAGATGGATAGAATTAATTCTTAGTCTTAAATCTTAAAGTTCCAAATTCTTGGACTTTGTTCCTTTAATTGTCCATTATTAGATTGTTTAATTTTTATTCTATTTTTTAGTTATTGTTGTTTGAAATTCTACCTTAAACAAAGTTTAACCTGAATTGAGTGGTGACTAATTCCAATCCTTATGGGCCGCACGATTATTTTTAAATCAATTGATCATTGAAATCTAACCCCTTATGTATACAATTGAATTAGTATTCTTTAAATTGGACTCATTATCACATAAGACCTAGAAATGCATTGAATAAACTTACATAAATACCTATGCTAGGTCATAATTCTAGCTACCTAGGACAAACTATTACATGAGGACCTTTAATAAATCAAAAACTGGGTAGAAATATAGACATACATATAAGTGTCATACAACCTTGTTTTGTAATTATTATTAATATTTTGGACATGTTAAGAAGTTTTGCTGTGAAAAGTTAAGAAGTCGAAGTATTAAGCTAATAGGTTATAACAAAAGAAATTAACTAATCCTTAAGGAAACAAGTTTGTATAGGAACTAAAAACAAGTTAAATTGTGTGTTGTAGGACCATGGAAATCAAAGGTATCTCTAAGGCCAAAAAGATAATCACCAAGACATCTTGCTAAACTAAGGGAGAGAAAAAATGAAATGACAATTAGTGATACACAAAAAGCAAGGTACATGATTCCTTTGATGTTACGAAATTAATTGATAATTAATGAATTAAAAAATCAAATTAAGTGATATTTAACTAATCGAATGATTTGAATGTATTTCAATCATGAATGCTGGTTTGAGGACAATCTTAGAGATGCTCATATATTAAAGTACATAATAAGGGGGACAATAATGTCATTAATAAAAATATGTGTAATAATCTTACATGACTAAGTCTTGCTTGATTAGGAGAAAACTAAAAATAATGTAAAATTATGTGTGAATATGCCTTTTAAAGGGACTTCAAGGTTTTAGATGTCTTGTATAGGGAAATCATTTAAAGGTATCGATTATTTTAGATACCTTATGAATTAGTATCTTCAATTATAAGATACTTAATTATGATCCCTTTCATGCTTTATTACTCCTTAATATGTTACATTTAAGAGGAGTGTAAATATTTAGGATGCATTAATTTAGGTATATGATATTTAAGGAGAGTTTGACTATTTTAAATATGTTAAGATGCATGAATTTTTGTGGAGCTTAACTTTTGATGGATATAGGTGAAGCCTTTAATGATATTGATGTATTTTAAACTTTTGAAGTGAGTTATAGATGTATGATGATATTATGTTTTGAATATGGATGTGTTTTGGCATCATACAAAAAAGAGAAAATTCAGAAGTTGTATGAGAAAGATTGAGAGTTTTTTAGTGGTTTTAAAATTTTAAGTGGTGTTAAACAAGAATGAGTGGTATTGGAGTAATATGATCTTTAAATATATGAACTTTTTATGACTCTAAAAATGGGTAGAAATTATTTGATAAAAATAGTCTGCATTGTATAATATTTACTTTTTATGGTTATGTTAAGGATAGACATACGGAAGAATGATGAATCTGTTGAATTGAAGGAAGTTCCACCTAATTTTTGGTAATGAAAAATAATCTTGATAATAATTATTTTAATATATATTGATTTTTTAAAAAACATAGTTTAAAAAAAACGTGTTCAAAGATATATTATAAAGTCATTAGAGTGTGAATAGAGTTCATGAAGAGCAAAAGTAAAAAAGCATCAAGATCAATATAGAAATTTAAATAGATTATATCTTATTATTATTATTGCAAATCAAATCTTAATCCTCTCAAAGTTTTATAAGCTCAAATCATGCATAACACATTCATGTTTAATAATTGTGTATATAGGTAACAAATTCAAGAAGAATTGTTTAAGAAATTTTTTAAATAATCCTTTTACTACATTAAAATATTTTTGAAAACTAGCTTGAAGTGTATGTGTTGAGTTTGGTGAAGAAAAGTTTTTGATATCTTTTAAGGAAGGTTAAATGAGTGAAAAAGTATTAAAAGATTTCTCTAGGGAAAGATCGGTCTATGAGTGCATTTAACTAGTTGAGTAGTTAGCATGAAATCCAGGTACTAATGCCTAGTTTCAATAGGAAAATTTGTAACAAATAATTTTTAATTCATGCCAAGGGTAACAGATAGCTACTTGACAAATTTTCACCTATAAATAGGTTTGTTAGAGTGTGCATTTGTCAATCAAGTAAAGTACAAGTGAATTGAGAAGCATTTGAGTGACATTTTAAGTGGTTTTTAATGTCTTTATGTGACATTCCATGTGAGGCCCTTCTAAACACTTTAGGTTAGTCAAGTGAGATATTTTGTAAATGTATTTTTGGTATTAAGGTTGTTAATATTGAAACTATAATGGCTACTCTTTTCCTATGAAAAACAGAGTAGTTAAAAAAGGTTGGTCTTCACTTACGAAGAAGATAAGATAGTGAAATTTACAACAAGTTGCTAAACAGTTTATGTAAGCATGGATTTTGCATAGATCCACTACATAATAATTTTGCATCTCTCTTACCTTACTTCTTTATTATTCAAGTTTATTTTAATTCAAGCCAAATTATTTTTTTAATTATTTATATTGTCTTAATTTTCACATTTTATAGGGTGAATATTTCCAACTAGTGTAAGATTTAAAAGAATTTTTGAGTCATATAATTCAACTCTCTCTTAAGTGCCCTATAAAGGCCAATATAATTGTTGTCTCCTTGCTTTAGCCATAACACTCTACCTTTTTATTTAAGAAGAGAATGGTGGAATTCAATGGCCCTTGTGTAATTAATGATGGAAACAAGTTCCTAAACTTACTTAGACTTATTAGAAAAATCTATACAAAGTGTTCGTTGAGATTGTTCCAACTTGCTTATGATAATCTCAATTTCCATCCTATGTTTGAAAATTAATTCATACAATTTTTAGCTCGTCCTTCACCCTTAAGAGTTTCTAAACATATTGAAACTATTTAAGTCCTTACACCTTTAAGTTCATTCCCTTTGTAATTTCCTTACTATATCCCTGAAGCTTAGTTAAGAAGTTAAAAAAGCCTGAATGGTGTGTTTTTATAATTTTTAGTAGTTAGGTTATTTATTTTAATAGGGTTATTAAAGATTGAGGGTTTAGAAAATATTTCCTTACTATTCTAGAATTTAGTTAAAAAAATGATCTATCTAATGATGTCATCAAAAAACATCTCCCACTAGCAGGGCTGTCATAGGCCAACAAATAATAGATAGCTAACTTACTCTCCTAACTATGAAGAAGGGTGAGTTAGAGTCAATCCTACATAGAGCTATTTAGTATTTTTACTATTTATAATGTTACGCAAAAAAAATAATAAAACTCTTTGGTTTATGAAATTAAAATAAATAGAAAATAAAACTAACAAAATGATCAATTAAAATAAGAGCACAAAATATCAAGAAATTAATAACTAAAATAGTGAATGCAACTAAATAAATTAAGGTGAATAAAACAAGAACATAAATATTAAGAAATAAATAAAAATAATGTAAAGTTGTGTAGAAGTTATTTTTGAGACTCAAGAATTTTTATTAATTATTGAAAACATAAAAATCATGTTCTATCTAAGATATTAGCCTATAGATACAAATAAGCCCTTACATCCTACATTCCTCTAATTGTAGGTAAATCTAATATGATAGTAAATTTACCCCTAAACACACAATAACCTAGAACAAGGTCTCTATATTTAATTATGCAATAACATTAATCAATATGGAAGAGTTAATGTAATTCATAATCTCACACATGCAGAGTATATAACTTAAAGAATCAAAACTTTAGGCTAAATTGATTAAGCATTACTTACAAAATTAATTAACCTATTTCTACTTGTGGTATTAACTAGTGAAAATTATGGATCAAAAGCCCCTACCTAACATTCAATTTAGAAATCAAAAATAGGGTGGCCAATCTTACACATAACTTCTAGTTCTTGACATTTGACCAAAATTCTAACTCAATCTTAACATAAAAATACAACACCCGCTAAAACCCAAATCATATCTCATAATCCCATTCCATGTATCCCTTTAATAACCTCTAACCCATAGAAAACTAGCCTATGATAGTAAAATTAAAAAATATATATACATAATCAACATAAACATAATGAATAAGCAGATAAAGATAATGAAATTAAAGATTTAACAATCTATTAAACAACATTCAAATGTTTCGATAAGAATAAATATTAAAAATAAGCACAAATGTAAGAACATGGAAAGTAATGCAATAACATTAAAGTAACAGCAAAAACCCAATGAGAATAAGGTATCTAATCTATCTAGAACATGAAATAAAAGAATAATATGTAATATAAGATTAAAAGAAGCAAAACTAGCTAAACAAAGAAGAAAATAATGAAGAAATAAGTAGTTACTCAAAAAGGAAAGAAAAGTGACAAAAACTGCTCTCTAGGTTTGTTTATTGACCTTATATACTCTCCTATTTAACGTTAAATCAATTTAGGAGTGAATAGACTTTATTGCCCTTAAATTTAGAGTGAAATGATTTTTTTTAGACGTTCAATAATACTTCACAGTGCCTTCGATAATGTCTAGAGAAAACCACTATTGAAGGGTTTGTCATTCGAATATTAACGATGGTGGTTCTAGGTAGATTACCGGTACTATTAATACCTATAGTTGAACTACAAAAATTTGATTTTGTTGATACCTATCATTAATACCCACCTAAAATTTGTCTATTTAGGTCTAGAATTACATTAAGGTTTATAAAAAATATAATTTAAGCATTTTGGTATAAAATAAGGTACCATATTAAATCACATCTTAAAAGATCAAAGAATGCTCCCTATCAAATTCTCTCACACTTGAACTATTACTCGTCCTCAAGCAACGAACTAAATTCTCCACTTAACCAATCTCAATTAAATTTCAAAAGCTAATTAAGTATAACCAAAGCCAATCAATGACATTGATTTAAGACATAAATCTCAACTTTATCATGATAAAAGCATTGTCATCATAAGAAAAGCACATTATCAGTAAAGAAGTGACCATCAATGTATGGTATTAAGCATCCAAGTCATTTCATATAGATTATCATGTAAGTTTAGTCAAAGATGTTTAAGACATTAAAAATAAGGCATAATTTTCACTTGAAGAATTTAGTTGGAAATCATTTAGCCTTTTCCACACAAGGATAAACACCTTTTCATGAATAATCCCTGCACACTCAACTAGGATACTCCTTTTGACTTATTTGAGATATCATCTAACTTTTGGCCATTAAGTTAAACATTTTATTATGAGCAACTTTGATTACTTGGTTAGATCACCCTCTTAAATGGCTACTAGCTCCACTTATAAACGTTGACCTTTATATTTGTTTAAAGCTAGCAAAGTGAAAAACGTGCTTTCTTATTGAACTAAACACACTTTTTTTTCCTTTTTTTTAATAAGATATTAAGCAGTCTATTCCCAAATTAACATGAAAAACCATATAAAATGCTCTTAAACACTTAAGATCATACGTGTAAATAACTCAAAAGAAAATGAAAAATGAAAAACTTTGATGTTAGAAATCGTTCAATAATTTACCTATATTTACTAAATCAACTACATCAATTGAATTAAGGCACTACAATTAAAAATTAACTAAAAATATAGATCATTCTAAGATGGAAGTCAGCGTTAATTTATAACTTCGCCCCTGGAGTGAAGTTCCATGGTTTGGATTGATCTAGATATCTAAATAACCACTTCTAGATTCATAATCAAGTTCCATAAAAAAAAGTATTAGTTTACCTACCTGTATACTTAAATGAAAAATGTCTTAAAAGTAAGCACAATATGTGGAATAGGAATAAAGACTATTCCCTTATATTATTTAGTCTATGAAAATCCTTAGTGAAAAATATTACAACAGACCTTTTCTTTCCTATAAAAAAAGTTTTAAAAAAACCTCAATAAAAAATCAACTAAAATACAGGAAAAATGAGGCCACTAACACACAATCTTGGAAAGTGTAACTTAAAGGTATAGGAACCTAGACTAGTTAGTTAAGTATGCTAACAAATCTAACTAGCCTATTGTTATTTTTGGAAATCACTAAGGACTATTAAGTATCACATGCTCAAGCTTAGCATTCAAATTAGGAAATTGCCTAAAGGGTGATCAACCCTAAATATAATGCCTAATTCATGAAATTTAACCAAAGTCCCAAACCAACCTAAGCTTAAAATCATCAAATTAAGCAACACCCAATCACATTCTCACAACTAATTAACCCTTCATCCCTCCTATACCTTCAAGCCCTTACGAAACTAGACACATACGGTTAAATTAAGAAAAATTGACATTAAATAAATAAGAACCATACTTAATTAAAGGAATTCAAAACTAAAAAATATGGAATCAGTATTGCAAACCTCAATTCAACACTTAATCTAAGGCAAATTCAAGCTAATTATGCTAATTTTCAACTAATCACACCCTAATTAATAAAGCCCAATCTAATTACACTAATTTAGAAATTCTAACACACTTAAAACATGATAAAATATGAAATTAAACGCTTCCTCATCTAAGAACAAGCATAATTTTGACTATCAAGAAAAACCCAATCCAAAAGCATCATGAACAAGCCTAAAACCAAAAAATAATCCATTAAACCATCAAAACCCAACCTGTAGGGACCTAAAAAAACAAGATATTGAACTCACACAATCAAAATTAGAGCTAGAAATCAAATAAAATATCATCCATTGCATTACACCTAATCATTCATACATTTTCCATAGTTCTCAAGCTCAAAATTCATTAAAAACTCAGCCTAAACATCATATAATTTATAAATACGAATATAATAGAAATGAAATTATCCATGAATCATATTTAAGGAATAGAACTACCTAGAACAAGGAACTAAATAAAGGAAATGAAACTAGTGCCAAATTCCAACCTAAAATACCAAGAACACTAAGAAAATAAATAAGAACAAGAAGGAGAGCTTAGAAAATTTAAAGGCTACTAGCTCTTCCTCATTTTTATGTCCTATATATACACACACACACATATATATATATATATCTTGGTTGGCTGCAAGGTTTTGGGTGGTGTTATGGGAACAATTTTGGTCAAGTTTACCTCTAATGATCATGATAATGACGTTGTTTTAAAATTTCACTTTAAGTCCCATAATTTGATAGCTCCTTCCCCTCTTATCCTTTTTCACTATAATTCCTTCCATATAGCTCCAATAGCCATGCAATTTGGTATGTAGGCTCCTCACATGATGCTCTTGAACCTTGTGAAAGTTTAAATAAATATAAGCTCTAAAAGTGAACCTAATGTATCCCTAAAGTAACTTGAACCTTATTTAGAGTTCAACCAAGCTTGTCTTGTTTTTTTCTTTATGAACTATCCATCACTTGTCATGTGGCCTTAAAATTTGGTGTGGAACCTTATAACATGATGCTATAAGTCCTACATTGGTTCCACATCTCTTCTAGTTTCAATTTTTCTCTAAAGTTTGGCCATTTCAACTAGTATTTGTTTCTTATGGTCAAATTTACATGTAAACTCAAAAGAAATACAAATTAGGAATTTAAACATCAAAATATGGATGAATTCATATTGAAATAGATATATTCAAACTTATCAAATACCCTAAGGTTTATTGCTTATCCTCAAGCAAATAAAACATAACCATTACATTATATTAGTTCATTTGCAAAGAGACCAACTGTATACAATCTTTCAAACTTGGCAAACTCACGCATTAAGCTACTACACATATCATAATTGGTTTTCATTAATACACATAAACAAAATCAATTGAAGACAACATTTATCAAAGGTAAGCATAAAGCAAGATGGATTTTCCTCATGATGTTCACTCATTTCACTCAAGTGTGTTAGGGTTAGTGTTTTACTCAAAACTCCCTCTAAGAGGCCACACTACTATAGGCTTACAAATTCACCAATTCTCTTCCACATATATTACATGCTACTATAGATCAAAAGGACTTTGACTCAGGGTTGTAATAGGGCTTGGGTTCAGGTGAACGATAAAGGTTTGAGGGGTGTCTCACAAGTATTCACAAAAGTAATAAGTATAGAGGGACAAATAAATATGAATTCTAAGATATGCATGTAAATAAAATAACTACTCATCAATAACATAAGGAACCAATAAGGAAAAAATAGTATCAACTTTATACATTACACAACGTAAGTAGAGGTATCTATCAAATCTTTTCATAATCGAATTTAGGCCAAAAGTCATAAACTAATGCTCACGTAGCACTTCAATAGACTTGTAATTGGTTAAGGCTAATAAAGTATTTGTGTTTTAAGGTGTTTACTTTCCAAACAAAAAGTGTTTAGACTTAAAAATGGGTTGCAAGGGATAATAAATTGGGTGGGTCATTTAAGCCAAATGTTAAAAACAAAAAAAGGCATTAATCCTTTCCATGTAGCATGCATTTAGTAATGGAAAACCTATTCAAAGCAAGTTTTAAAGGTGATCTTCCTAGGGGAGCATCACACACACAAAATAAAATAAAATAAAATGACTAGAATGTAGTCATATAAGTTCAATGTCTCACATAAGTTTATATATGAAAATCCATCATGATTTCATACATTGCCTAACCACTGAATTATCAAATTTTTGAATAATTTTATGCAACTAACTACTTCCATCAATCAACATGATTCACCTTCTACTCAAGTATCCAAATCCAAATTCAAGCATGAAACTCAATCTCATTCCAACTACTATTATAGAATTTCATGGTTTAACATAAACTCATATCATAATGACTTCAATGCAAAAAATTTTAACTTCCCCCACCACTACAACTAAATGGGACATTGTCCTCAATGTCTTAAAAATGATAAAAGCACAAGCAAAATGGATGGGAACAGAAGTACTCTGGTGGATCAAACAAGCCTTATAAATTAAGAAAGCAGACATCCCAGTTCCTTTCTTACCTTCCTAAAAACACAACAAACCAAAAAACAAATAAAACACTTAAATGAAAATAAACCAAAACTAAAGTAAAAAACACTCAAAAACTAAAGGATAAAGTTGGGGTGTCTCCCAACAAGTACTTGTTTAAGGTCGCAAACTCGACCCATGTTAACCCTTATCAATCAATGTAATGTAGATCTTCAAGCTCTACCACCTCTAAGTCCTATAAGTGAAATCCCTTAAAGTAAGGCTTGAGACGATGCCCATTCACTTTAAACTCCTTCCCCATCTTGGCACTCCTAAGGTTCACAGCTCTATAAGGGTATATATGGGTGATTTCAAAAGGACCTGTCCATCTAGAACGAAACTTACCGATAAAAAGCTTGAGGTGGGAATGGTAAAGAAGGACCTTTTAGCCACTATAATTTTCCTCCAAGAGAAGTTACGATCATGGAATCCCTTGGTCTTCTCCTTGTAAATCTAGACATTCTCAAATTCTTCATGTCACAACTCTTCAAGCTCTTATAGTTGCAATCTTCTATATACACTAGCGGCCTCTAACTCCACATTGCACTTTTTGATTGCCTAGTAAGCCTTATGCTCCAGATCTACTGAAAAATGGCATGGCTTCCCAAAGATGAGTCTATATGGTGACATCCTTATTAGAGTCTTCTATGCAATCTTGTAAGCCTACAAGGAGTTGTTAAGGTATAAACTCCAATCCTTCCTGTTATAATTCACCATCTTTCTAAAATTGATTAGATCTCTCAATTAGAAATTACAACTTGACCACTTGTTTAAGGGTGGTAAGAGGTCGAGACTTGATGCGTCACTTGATATCTCCACAGGAGAGCTTCGATGTTTGATTGCAAAAGTAAGTCCCCTTATCGCTGATGATGGCTCGCAAGACACCAAACCTAAAGAAAATGTAGATTCAAGAAATTTATGCCACTCGAGAATCGTCAATTCGGGCAGCTTTTACTTCCACCCATTTTAAGATATAATTCGTTGCAATATGAATATATTAAAATCTAAATGAAGAAGGAAATGGACCCAAAAAGTCCAAGTCCCAAATATAAAAAATTTTACAAATCCATATAGGGGCTTAAGGAATTTCCCCAAGTCTTACAGAAATCATATCCATCTCGAAATACAAATGACCAGTAAAACCCACACTTCAAAACCTTGTGAGTTGTTCGCTTTGGTCTAAAATGACCTCCACATGTATAAGAGTGACAAAATTTCAAGATGGAAAGAAATTCAAAATTAGATATACATGATAAGTGTGTTTTCGTATGTGTTTTTCTAAGTGTTTTACATATGTTTATTGCATTTTATGTTGTTTTTATTGTGT
>JAOXYD010006169.1:0-15408 GCA_028565735.1 Pinacopodium congolense | reverse complement strand
TCTTCCACTAGGTTGGAAGATGCTCTTGATCAAGGCCCTTAGCATATCCAAGGTCATCCCTTGTTCCTAAGACAATGGCAACTTGGCCTCAAGTGAAAAAATTAACCAAGCTCCCATTTGGGTTCGATTTTATAATGTCACTTTAGAATACTAGTCCAATGGTGGTCTCAGTAGTTTGGCTAGTGTGGTGGGCAAACCCATTAGCATCGACTCTACTATAGGTTCTATGTCGAAGATTTTCTTTTCCCATATTTGTATCGAGGCTGATATTTCTTAATAACTTCTAGATTTTTTTAAACTAATTGTTTATGCTAGGAGGAGATTTGGATTTCATATGAATAGAAGCTCGCAGCTTTTTCTAGAGTCACTGGAGGTTATTAGCATCCTACTGGGAGAACTTTCTCAATAGGGTTCTCGGAGGAACTCCTATATAGTAATCCCCCTCCCAACAAGTCTGACCACCTTCAAAAGCTCCCTCTAGCTAACCCCAATCCAGAAGGCTTTACCAATGGTAACTCTTACCATTAGTTAGAACCACCTCCTAAGGAGGCTGCTGTAGTTCCCTGTAGGTCTCGGTTAGGCTACTGCAGCTCCTTCTTTGAACTCTACAAGTCCTAGTTAGCCCCCTCCTCAATTGGCGCCTTCTAATACTAGATAACTAGAATCCCCCCTTGAACTTTTATTTTGTCTCTTTTCCTATGCAGATTCCTATGACTACTCAACAGGGCCCTACTATTGATTTACCTGACCAAGTCATACTTGACCATGCCCCTAAGGAGGATTACAGGCTCAATTTTTACAATAAGCCTACTAGAAATGATGGTAAATCCTTATTTCAATCCTGTTCTATATAAGACTAAGATGAATTTGAATCTGATATTGATTATGAGGTGTTTTTTTCTATGGAAAGGGAAAAAAAAAAGAAGTATAGGAAAAAGGCTAAGGGAAGTAAACCTTCTCTCAACCTCTTAAAACTTTCCCTATGAAGTTCCTCTTTTAGAATGTGTAGGGTATAAATAGCCCCCAAAAGTTTTCAGGCTTTAAGCAGTTCATCCTTTCCTCCTATTCAGCATTTATTTGCTTCTTGGAATCTAGAATAACTTCTACGTCTAGTCTTCATACTATTATCCAATCCCTTTCTAGAAATTTTTCGACCTCCCATAACCTTGCTTTAGCTTCCAGAGCTAGGATCATCTATACTTGGAACCTTGATGTCTTATCTTGTTAGTTTATTTTTAGTTCTGACCAACTTCTCCACTTCAAAATTTTAAGCTTGGCTTCCCTTCTCAATTTTGCCCTGTCCTATATTTATGGTCGTAATGAGCCCTCCCTAAGAGATTCTCTCTAGTCTGACCTTAGGTCTCTCTCCAATCAGCTCCACTCTTCACCTTGGGCTGTAACGGGGGACTTCAATTCAATCTTTTATTCCTCAAAGGCTTCTAACCCCTCTCTTTCCTATCTTAAGGGTATCCATGATTTCAAAAATTATTCTTTGGACTGCACTCTTAGCGACTTACAATTCTCTAGCATTTTACACACCTGGTCCAATAAGCAAGACCTTCCCTCCTTCACTTCAAAGAATAGCTAATCCAGTTCCCCTCCTCTTGCACTTATTTTGGCTCCCCCATTTTTTCTGATCATAGCCTTGGCACCCTCTCCTTCCCTACTCTATATCAGCGAACTTCCCCTTTCTAGTTTTTCAACTTCCTAACCCAACTCCCTTCTTTCTCTCCTTCAATCCTCACAAGGTGGGAAACTCCTATTATTATCACTCCCATGTTTAGAGTTGTTCATAAGCTCAAACATGTTAAAACTTCCCTTAAATCTTTAAATAGAAGGTAAGTCCTTGATGTTGATCTCAATGTCTGCTTAGCCCAAAACCACCTCTCTTCAATACAACTTTCTGTCTCATCTTCCTCCCTTGAGTCTCCCTCAAATTAGCTAAAAAATAAGCTCTTCTAGACTACTTCTTGGCCCTCTCCATTCAAGAATCCTTTTACAAGCAAAAACCTAGAATTATCTGGTTGAAAGAAAGGAAAATACTAAATTCTTCCAGCATTCCCTCCTTGCTAGAAGAAATAAATCCTCTATCACCTCTCTAGTGGGCCCTAACAACTACTTAATCTCTCACCCCTCGGATACCAAGTAGTACCTTTTCTAGTTCTTCAAAGACACTTTGGGGAACCATTGTCCTCCTTCTCCCAGGCTTAGTACCCTATGTAGATATGTCAAGTGTTAGCTCCCCTCTGCATCCCATCCCTAATTGAGGGGCTTTGTGCTCCCTTTTCTGCCATTAACATTAAAAAAGCCTTTTTTAGTTTCCAAAGCTCTTGGAACTAATGGGTTCAATGGCATGTTCTTTAGACAAACTTGGTTTCTTGGTGATGATCTTACTGTGGTTGTCTTAGATTTCTTCATTCATAGGAGGCTTTTGAAGGAGGTTAATGCTACCTTTATCACCTTATTCCTAAAACTCCTTCCCCCTCCTTAGCATTAGATTTTGTCCTATTTCCTACTGTAATATGCTATACAAAGTCCTTGCCAAACTTCTTGTTGACCGAATCAAGCCTATTCTTCCTATCCTAAATAGTTCCAATCATTCAGCCTTTATTGAAGGTAGAAGGATAGGTGATAATATCCCCCTAGCTTAAGAGATTCTCTGAAACTATCATATTGATAATGGGCATAACAGATGCACCTTCAAGATCGATCTCAAGAAAGATTATGACTTCATCCAGTGGGATTTTGTCCTTTAAGTCCTCAATTTGATGTCCTTCCCTCCCCCTTTCTTCTAGTGGATCAAATAAAACATCTCCATCCCCACTTTGGCTATCCTAGTCAATGGCGAACCTATCTGCTTCTTTAAGTCTACTCACGGTCTTAGGCAGGGAGACCCTCTGTCTCCTTACCTGTTAATCATTTGTATGGAAGCTCTCTCCCAAATTATTTATTTCTGTCCATCCTTTCACTCCAATTTCTCTTACCACTGGAAGTATGACAGACTCCAACTTTCATTTGTGTTTTGCTGATGACCTTCTCCTCTTTTATATAGCTGACTCTCCTTCCATTCATACTCTTTTCCAAGCCCTCGCTCTCCTCTGTTCCCTTTCTGGCTTATCCATAAACTTTCTTAAAAATTAAGCTTTTGTTTCCCCTGTTCCCCCCAGCTGTTATCTTTAGGCTGACAGGCTTTTCAATTGGTTCTCTCCCTATTAAGTGCCTAGGACTCCATATCATTACCTCCAATCTCAATCACTCTATTTGCTCCCCCTTTTAGCTAAAATTGAAAACCAAATCTCCTCCTAGACCAACAAATCCCTTTCCTTGGCATGTTATCTCCAGTTTATCAATTCTGTTTTTAACTAATTCCATGTTTACTGGTCTTCTCTCTTCCTCCTACTTGCTGGGTTATTAAAGAGGTAGAAAGAAAGGTACAAAAATTTCTTTAGTCTAGTACCTCCTCCCCTGGCCACCATTCCAAAGTTAAATGTGAGGAAGTCTGCCAACCAAAATCTGAGGGTTGCCTAGGTATCAAACTCTTAAAGCCTTGGAACAAAGTCTTGCTAGCTAAGAGAATTTGGATTCTTTTTTCTGACACTAAAACCCACTAGGTTTAGTAGGTCTATAGTGTCATTCGACAGCATAAAAGCTTATAGTCTTACTCCTCATCTTATAAAGACTCTTGGATCTGGAAAAATATGTTGAAAGCAGAGACAACTTTCTCTAGAAATTCAAATTTCAAATAGGGAACGGTGTTGATGTGCTCCTTTGGTCAAATCCTTGACACCCTGCTAGCATTCATTGTACCACCTTCTCCAATCAGCTTATTATTTATGACTTAAGACTGAGCAACTGTAGTAAAATTACTAGCATTGTCCATAATAATACCTGGAACTGGCCACCTACTAATTCCTATGAGCTCTTGGAACGTAAACATATCCCCATCCCTTACTTCCCTAGTAACCTCTGTAAAGACTACCTTGTTTAGGATGATAGAACCAAAATCTTCTCTAATGAAAAGGCCTATTGTTTTCTAATCCCTCCATTTGGTTCCCTTTCCCGAACTTAACTAGCGTGGTCTACTTATATTCTTCCCAAGCATGGTTTTACCTTTGGTTAGCCTTTAAAGGTAAACTTTCAACATTAGACTGTATATTGTTTACTTATTGTCCTAATTTATGTACCCTTTGTAAGTCGGATGGAAAGTCCTAAGATCATCTCTTCTTTAATTTTCCATTTTCCTCTACTCTTTGGTCCAACTCCTCCACCTATGTTGCCTTTCCTAGAACCCTGGCTCACTTCTCTTGAATATGCATTGGATCCTCTATCTCACTAAAAACAAATATGTAGATTCTACCCCTCTCGGAATAGTCCTCTGCTCTTATATCTATTCCCTATGGAAGGAGAGGAACAACAAAATCTTCAAAGATCAACAGAATAGTTTTTAGAGCATATTTGTTTTTTATTATTAGCTTGATAGGGAGATTTTTCTCTCTTCTCACCATGTGCCTCCCAAATTCAATAACAATGACATCAAGATCAATTGAAACCTTTCTTTTTTCTCACTATTTTGTGTTATAGGTCTTATATTTTTTTCCTATCTTTACCGAAGAGTAACCTTACTGCAAAAAATTTAGTCCTGCAGAAGTGCATCCAAAAAACATCCAAGACCTACTAGAAGTAAACAAATTCAGATTTGTGATTTAGATGACTTTGATTAAGACGATCTTGCTTTTTCCATCTCCCGAACTCTACCCCTTGTCAGCTTGGGCCAGTTATCTGAGCCGTCCTCCAGTAGCAACCTCCCAGTTTAAGCTCCTCAGACCTTTGACTCTCACAAGACAAAGATAGTGTAAAAGGAGGTCCCTAAGCCCAATCGAAAAAGAGCCAAAACTCCCATCTATCAATCTGCCAAGGAAAAGGCGAAGCTAAAAGCCACATGATCTAACGAACCTGTGGAGGAGAAAGAGATTGGCTTTTATAATCCTTTACCAACCTTTGACAAATTCGTCAATCCCCTTATGCTACGCAAATTTGATCTTGGCCTTGCTAGTTAGTGCTTTTTTCTCCTTTTAAGCTGAAGCTTGTTTTTTTGTAGCTGTTTTGTTTTGTTATGTTCTTCTTTTGTACAAACCTTTTTCCCTTTTAATTTAATTTACTTTTTTATCAAAAAATATGATCCCACCAAATAATTGCATAGTTAGTGAATTCAACAGCTGCAGTTTGACTTTCTTCACTTCGAAATAGTTATGATAATCAAAAGACCAAGTCCACTTTCCTTTCCCACTATAAACAAGCTTTAGGATCATTCTTCCCTTGAAATAATGGAATGTTCATCTTGATGCTTCCCAAGTCACGATCATATGCATGATGTCTTCTACTAAATCTTCTTCTACCTCGATTATTGTTAAATCTGTTTAATAAGTCACCATCATCAAAATCATCATCATGACCTCTATTGTCATCATAGGACTCATTGTCATCATTCCTTTCTTGCCTTTTAACATTAGGAACATCATGAACTCTTCTCCCTCTTTTCATATCTGCAATTTTAGCATTTTTTATCCATCCTATCCTTAATCTCTCCAATCATAATAGTAATGCGCTCAAATTGTTATTGTATTACTTTATTTATGTTTCACTTTTGTCTCCTTCACTAAGTACACCCATGGATGTCATATTTGTAAATTTGAAAGAAAAATCAGAAAATACCTCACCAACACTCCCTCATGTGTTTCACTCAACACTCATATTTACTCTTTAAAATGGCTTTTGTTGTAATGAACTCACCCTCCTGCCTTTTACCACTTAAACTCGCTCTTTAGCTCTTTAAAGAAATAATAACCAAACAAAACCAAGATAATTTAACCTGAAGTGACAAACTTATAAGAATAAAACACATTGGTAGATTTAGAAAGAGTACGATAAGAATTAGAAGAAAGAAACAAGGTAGGAATGGCAAACCAACAATAGGTGTTCACTTGATAAGATAGTGACTATTGTGTTTAAGGAACAAAAGAACTAGTCTGGTTGCATTTTAACAAGAAACATAGAAAAAAAAATATATGATCAACTAGTGTTCATGTGTCCAAGTTTATCGAGGCTAACTAGATTATGATTTGCACCTTTTTATTTATTTCTTCTTTATTTATTTGTTCTTTTACTACAAATCAAAAAATAATACTTGATTAGGAATGTACACAACCTCAATTACTAAAAAATTTATATTAACTAAATCCAACAACACAAAAAGATGTTTGAACATAATAATAAAATGTCTGAATGAGTTAGAGGATGAACATACACTTGGAACACAATCAAGAACCTGAAAAAAAATCACTTTAAAATAGAAAATAATGGGAAACATAAAGGGATAAAGCTAACTAGCAAGTAGATAGTAGGAATACAAATAGACAATTAAGGAAAAATAAAGAGTCACAAATAAAAGAACTCAAATGTAGAATATGTCTAGAGGGTGCAAGTAGATGGCAGGAACATGAATAGACACTTAAGGAAAATGAAGAGTCTTGACCAAGAACACAAATGGAAAATCTAACCAAAAACATGAATCTAACTAGAAAAATGAAGAACAAATAAGAGGAACAAAAAGTTACAAATGAGCATATTCACTTTTTTAATAGATAACAAGAAAAAAGGATGAGTCTAACTTGATTTAGAGGCCAAAACTCTGATAACAATTGATGAAAATCATAAAAGAATAAACCTAGATAGTCACAATAAGCAAGAATAGATTTCACTATAAGAAAGCTAAGTTAGGTCACTACGATCACAAACAAGGATAAAAGAAGGATATGGATGCCATACTCTATAATATATGAGAAAAGGGAGTGATAAGTTGAGTTTGAATGCCATAAGATTGAATTAACCTTGATAAGTTATACAATACAATGAAGAACTCGAGAGAAGTTTCTCTAAATTTTCTTAAAAGATGTCAAAAGCTATTTATGAATACAATACATGTCGATCTATATTCCCCAAACATAAACTTAGCAAAAGAAGTGAAAACAAGTCTATTTGGTATGCCCATTAGCCCAAATTCATACAAACTAGCCTTAGTGGGCTAAGTAACACATTTATGACCCAACTGACTCAAATACGTGTCCATTAAGTACTTGAACTACATTAATAATACTTGGGTTGTATGTTCTATCTTCAAGGCTTATCTTTTGACCCAAAACAATTTGTTTGGTGCAAATATCTTGAATCAGCCCATTAAGTGCATCATTCATCTTTTTAGCCCTTAACCTTGTAATTGGACCATCTGGCATGTGCAAAGGGTCTCTAGTAACTACTCACACATTAGTTCCTTAGTTCTCATCATTCTTTTATCATCACGCTTAATTTGTGGCCAAAAAGAATGTTCATACAAGACATCTATAGTTTTCCTCACACCGAAATGACCCATCAATCCACAACTATGAGCTTCCTCACAACCAACTCCCTCAAATAGTATAAAGCACACATAATCTCTTCCCATGAAACAAATACCCATCATTCCTATATAACCTTCCAAATGCACCTTTCTAAAAGGCCCCATAAACATTATCAAATCCTAATAATTTTCCACTTAAAGTAGAAATGAGATAATATCTTCAAGATAATGAGTCAGTAACCACATTCTCTTTGCCTTGCTTATACTTGATCATATAGGGGAATGTCTCAACAAATTCCATCCACTTAGCATGTCTCTTATAGAACTTCCCTTCTCCTTTCAAACACTTCAAGGATTGGTGATCAGTATGTATGAGAAATTCCTTGGGCCATAGGTAATGTTGCCATGTTTTTAAAGTTTGAACCAATGTATACATCTCTTTATCATAAATTGGGTAGTTAAAAGCTGCTCCACTCAACTTCTTACTAAAGAATGCAATTGGACATTGCTCCTACATCAAAGTAGTTCCAATGCCAATACCTAAAGCATCACAATCAATCTCAAAACTTTTAGCAAAGTTAGGTAAAGTAAGTAATGGTGCAGAACTTAACCTATCTTTAATCAAATTGACTACAATTTCTTGCTCATCACCACTTAAAACTAGCATTCTTTTTAACAATTTCATTCAATGATGTAGCTATGGTACCAAAATTCTTAACAAACCACCTATAAAAGCTAGCCAAATCATAAAAGCCAAGCACACCAATAATTGTCTTAGGTACGTAGGCTAATCATGAATAAAGCTAACCTTTCCTTATTAACTGAAATTCCCTTACCACTAACAACATAACCAAGAAATAAAATGTGATCTGTGTAAAAATAAAAATTTATAAAGTTAGCATACAATTACTGCTCATGAAAAACACTAAGTACACTTCTCAAATGATCAATATGAGCATCTAAGTTTTTGCTATAAGCCAGAATATCATCAAAATAAACAACCATAAATCTTCAAATGAGACACAAAACATGGTTCGTTAATCTCATAAATTTGCTAGGTGCATTATTTAATCCAAATGGCATAACTAACCACTCATATAAACTATATTTTGTTTTGAAGGATGTTTTCCTCTCATCTCCCTTATGCTTTCTGATTTGATGATATCCATTCTTCAAATCAATTTTAGAAAACACATAAGAACCAAGCAATTCATCAAGCATATCATCTAATTTAGGAATGAGACGTCTATACATTACAATGATTTTATTGACAATGGTAACATGCTTTCCCTCACATATCCTTTTAGGAAATAGTAACACTAGAATAGCACATGGACTCATGCTTTCCCTCACATATCCTTTAGCCATAAGTTCCTCCACTTGCCTTTAAAGTTCCTTTGTTTCCTTAAGATTACTTCTATAAGCTTGTGGGTTTGGAATTAATGCACCAGGTATGAAAACAATTTGCTATTTTATTCCTCGAATTGGTGGAAAACCATTTGAAACTTCCTTAGGAAACACGTCGCTAAAATCCTGCAAAAGAGAAACAACAACACTTGGCAAAGAAGAGTTAATGTCATTAGTGTTGATCAATGCCTCTTTGTACAAAAGTAAAAATATAAGCTATTTAGAATAAAAATCTCTCTTGACATCACTTTATTTTGCAAAGAAACAATCTTGTTTTCTCTCTTTCTCCTTTTCACTCAATTGCTCCTTTTTCCTTGTTGTTTTAGCACTCTTTTCTCTTTTCACGCTCTTACACTCCTTTCTTTCTGCTACACTCAATTTCACACTCTCTTTTCTTTACACTATACTTTTTAATTCTCATTTGATCCTCATATAATTGTTAAGGTTTTAATGTTACAATAAGAGAAATTGGTTTTCCATTCATTATTGTAAAAGAGTACCAATTTTTGAACCTATCAATTCTCTAATGTTCCTTAAGAGAGCTATTAGTTAAAGAATCACATGGAGGAGGTTTAATGGGTCATTTTGGTATTAAAAAGACTCTTGATATTTTAAATGAACGCTTCTTCTAGCCACACATAAGGAGATACGTAGAAAGAGTGTGTGAGAGATGTGTGGAGTGTAGATAAGCTAAATCAATAGTTCAGCCCCAGGGGTTGTATAACCTAGTACCTATGCCTAGTGAACCGTTGGTTGATATTTCTATAGACTTTGTTTTAGGTTTACATAGGACTAGGAAAGATCATGATTTAGTTTTTGTAATTGTTGATAATTTCTCTAAAATGGCACATTTCATTGCATCTCATAGAACCAATGATGTTGAACATTGCTAAATTCTTCTTTTTTAAAATTGTTCGTCTGCATGGAGTTCTAAAAACTATTGTTTCTGATCATGATGTAAAATTTTTAGTTATTTTTTAGAAAACTTTACGGGATAAGTTAGGAACAAAATTTTTGTTTTCTATTAATTGTCATCCACAAACAAATGGTCAAACTAAATTGGTAAGTAAATAGAACTCTAAGTTCTTTGTTACATGCTATAGTTAGAAAAAACTAGAAAATATGGGGAAAATATTTGTCATTCATTAAATCTGCTTACAATTGAACCATACATAGTGCTACTAGTTTTTCACCATTTGAGATTGTTTATGGCTCTAATCCTCTGTCACCGTTAGATATTGTTCCAATGCCATTAAGTGAAAGACATAGTTTGGATGGAAAGAAGAAAGTTAATTTGGTAAAAGAGCTTCATGAAAAGGTGAGGCAAAACATAGAAAGAAAGACACAACAATATGAAAAGGAAGCTAACAATGGTCGAGAGCAAGTGATATTCAATCTTGGTAATTGGGTTTGGGTACACTTTAGAAAGGAAAGGTTTCCTAAAAAACAAAAATCTTAGTTGCAGCTACATGGACTTTTTCAAGTGGTGGAAAGGATCAATGAGAATACATATAAGATTGATTTTCTAGGTGAATGTGGTGTTCATACTACTTTCAATGTTGTTGATTTATATCCTTTTTGTTTACGAATGAAGAAGTTAATTTAAGGATAAATCCTTTTCAAAAGAAGGGGAATGATGGAGATCAAGCATCAAAATTAACTTTAATAAGGTAGATGAAGTGGGACATGTTAGAGTGCTTAGGCAGGAAGGATGAACATTTAAACAAGCTTTAAAAAGTGATATTAGGACAAAAGATCTATTGGAGAATCTTGGAGACCTAGTAACAACATCGTTGTCTAAACATGCTAAAGAAGCTCTTAACAATATGATGGTGGATCTATTTGAAAGAGAAGAAACTAAGACACTTCGAGACACATCAATTAAATTTATAATTTTAATTAACTTATATGTTAGGAAGTTGTTCTTTTAGACTAGGATAGCCCACAACCTAATCCCTACACTTAGGGAATTCATCTAGGTCATTATGGTTAGTATAGAAACCCTTTATCTCATGTTATAATGCAACTTGATTGATTTTCAAATTCAACGCACAATCTCTTTTGGCATTAATTTAGAGGAAATCCTTCTATGGTGTTCTTTAGATACTTGTTTTTCATTCAAGCAAGTACTTGTGAAGATCAAATCCATTCCTTATCACCCTCAATCCCTCTTATATTCTACAGGTGTGGTGGAAATGTCTTCTGAGTCATTAGTTCAATTCTTACACAATATAGAATGATCTTTGGATCCTAGATTCATGATTTGTGATTCATCTAATCTAAGGTAAAGAGCTTATCAACAAATTTGTTGGTATGTCCAAGATACCAAAATTTGTACAAACCAGCCTTAGTGGGCTTATTAATACACTTATGACCCAATTGACTCTAACACATGTCTAATAAGTACTTTGACCATATTAATAATACTTTGGCTATATTTTTCATCTTTAAGGCTTCTCTTTGGCCCAAAATAACTTATTTAGTGCAAATATCTTGAATCAGCCCATTGAGTGCTTCTTTGGTCTTCTTACCCCTTAACCTTGTAATTGGACCATCTAAAATGTGCAAAGGGTCCTTGGTAACTATCTTCACATTGCCTCCTTGGTTCTCATCATGACTTATTTTTAGTGTTTTATTGTTTTTGCTTACATTAATCTGCCTCTTGTGTATGGTAATTAAAAGGCTGTAAATTGGAACTTTTTTTTTTTGACATAAAAGTTTATTTTCCAAGGAACTCCTAGGATAAGGATATTAGGAGGTGAATTACAAGTGATCTAGAGAGCAAAAACATAAGGAAGGATTGTTTTCCTACTAACCTTTTTCTTTCAGGTTGTAAATCATGTCCAACACTAGAAATTCATGATTTATTAATAATGATAAAGAGGTGGTCGAAGTTGAAGAATGGGAGAGTAACCCAATAGTAATAAAGTCACATCAACAAACATTTAAGAGGATGCTTAAAGAGATAGAGGACATTAGGGAGGAGTTGGTAGAATTTTTTTTAAAAAGTTTAGTTCCCAATCCAAACCAAGGGAGAGGCCACTTGAACCTAGAAACATTTATTATGATTTTGAGGATGATGATGACTAGCTTAAAAACTTTGAAGAAGTTGGGAATTATAGAAGGAATATAGGTGGTCAAGGTAAAGGGAGAATGGGTAAAAACAATGGAGGAAGAGTCAGGTATGAGAATGAGAGGGGACTAGAGGATATAGTGGACAACAATATAGGTATTATTAAAATTAAAAAACCTACCTTTAATGGAAAGATGGGCCCTAATGAGTGTATTTAGCATAGGAAAGAAAGGTTGAGTTCTATAATTTTTTTATAAGAAGAAAGTTAAATTGGTAGTCTCCTAGTTTAGTGATTAACGGTAAGATAGATTATGTCTAAGAGGAGAAACCGAGAACCACCAATTAGTTCTTAAGAAGAATTCAAAATTATAATATGTATGAGGTTTGTACCTAACTTGTATTATAGAAAGCTTTACCAGAGATTACAAAATTTAAACAAAAAAAAATTATGGACAAATAATATAAGGAGATGGAGGTGGAACTAGCACAATTACATAGAAGAAGACTGAGAAGTTACAATGGCTTTGTTTGTGTATGGTATCAAAGCTTAAATTTCTAATATAGTGGAACTATAGCATTATGTGGTGCTAGAAGATGCTGTACACATAGCTATAAAAGTTGAGAGACAACATAAAAAGAAGAATACTAATTGTTTAAGTCTTTTGAGTGTAAGAGATGCATCTTAGAGCAAATCTATAAAGTAATAAGGAAGATAAAGCTCCGTCTAAAACAACACAAGGGGAGAAAGGCAAGGCTAAATCCTTTTAAAACTCAAGGAGAAGAGATATTAAGTTTTTTTTCCTATCCAAGAAGAGGTTATATTGCATTTTAATGTTTAAAAAAGTTGGTAATGATAATTTGGAATGGCGAGTACATGCTTGAAAGTAAAGAAGAGGGATATGTTGACATGCCTAAATTGAAAGGAATTGAGCAAAGTGAAGACGAGGTTGAGATAAAATAACTAATAAAGGGGAGATGATTAGTAATTTGAAAGGCCTTAAGCATTCAGATTAAAGAAGATGAAGATGATGTGAACTAAGAAATAGTAAATCTACTCCATAAAATGTGTTCTACCAACGATAGGATTTGCCACCTTATAATTAATAAAGGGAGTTGTTCGAATGTTGCAAGTGTTGAATTGCTAAAGATTGGGGCTAAACTAGCAAACATCCTACACCTTACACTCTACAATGGCTCAAGAATTAAGAAAGGTGAAGGTGTCTAGAAAAGTGTTAGTAGCATTTAAATTTTGGAGATACAAGTGTTAGTAGCATTCAAAAATAGAAGGTACAAAGATGAGGTTTTATGTGATATGATATCAACCTATTCAAGCTAGACATATTTTTTAGGGTGTCTATGGTAATTTGATCGATGAGTAATCCATGATGAGTAGAAGAATCATTATCCATTCACCATGGATGGTGTGAAATACACTCTTACTCTTCTTTCAGCAAAGCAAGTTTATAAAGTCCAATTGAAAATTCATAAGAAAGAATAAGTGAGGTTATGAAAAAAGTAGGGTAAGAAACTTAAGCAAACACTTGAGAAAACATCAATCAAATAGGTAAACATTTCTTTGATAGTTAAACATGAAGGGAAAGGTGAGCATGGTTGTCAGAGTGGGGGATGTGAGAAATGCATCCTTGGTCAAATGCTAGACACTACTTTTTCTATATAAAGAAGCTTATTTATCACATGAGTACCTTGCTAACAAGATTTGTTGAGTGTGATTATTTCTATTTTTTAGGCTGATGATGATCTATTACAAGAATATATGCCAAGTGGATTACCACCTAAACATGGAATAGAGCATCAAATTGAGCTATACTGGATGCACAAGTTCCAAACCTATTAGTATATAGAACAAACCTAGAGGCAACAAAAGAAATTGAAAGGCAAGTCGAGGAATTGCTAGAAAAATTATATGTATGTGATAGCCTTAGTACATGTTCAGTTTTAGTCCTATTAGTGCCAAAGAAAGACAAATCATGGCATATGTGTGTGGACTATTAAACAATCAACAAAATCCTTGTAAAATATCGTCACCCTATCCCTAGGTTAGATGATATGCTTAATGAGTTATATGGTGCATGTTTATTTTTCAAATTTTATCTAAAATCAGGTTCCTCTCAAATTAGAATTAGAGAAGGAGATGAATTTAAAATAGTATTTAAAATAAATATGGAATGTATTTAGTTTAATGAATGCCTTTTGGTTTAACAAATGCACCCAACACTTTTACGAGGCTTATGAATCATATATTGCATAAATTTCTTGGAAATTTTATAGTTTTTAATTTGATGATATTCTAGTCTATAGCAAAACACTTGATGAGCATGTAAAACATATCAATAAAGTGTTGCATATGCTTAGACAAGAGAAATTATATGTCAATTTGAAAAGGTATTCTTTTTACACTAAATAGATTTTGTTTTTTGTGTTATATGTGTGATAGGGAAATATTTTATGTTATTTTCGTAAGAGTTTTAATGCCATTTAATTCTTATTTTTATGTTTAAACGCTTGATTTATGTTCTTTTTTGTGTTTACATGCAGATTTGATCATTGAGTACAATCACAAGTTGAAATGGCCAAGTTTGCAATCGAATTAGAGAATAATGATAACTAAAAGAGGTGTGGAACCAATTTTAGGACTTATAGCATCATGTTATAAAGTTTCACACCAAATTTTAAGGCCATATGACAAGTCGTGAAGAGTAGAAAAAAAAAACAAGACAAGCTCAGTTGAGCATCAGCTTTATTATAGGTGAATTTGGTGATGCATTAAGTGCACTTTTACAGCTTAAATTGTTTTGAAATTTTTTGGAAAATAAGAGAATCATATGAGGAGCCTAAATAGCAAATTTCAAGGCAATTTGAGGTGTATATAAGGAGTTAAAGTAGCAAACACGAAGAGGGGCAGAAGCTATAAAGTTATAGGACTTAAATGAAATTTGTAAAATGACTTTTTTATTATTAGGGGAAATTTTGACCAAATTGCTTCCAAAACATGCATAAACTCCTAGTAGTCATCCAAGACATATATGAGGCATTGTAAATAGAAGATTAGAGCAAAATTTTGTCATTCTTGAAGGCTCCTACTTGAGCAACCCCTTTTCTTATTCTTTTTTTGTAGTTTATATAACTCTTTTTCATCTCTTGTCTTCTAATTTCATGTTGAGACATTAGATTAAGTATTTCAGGTGTTGAATCTTGGTTTTCTTTGTGTTTATATTGCTATCTTTATATTTTTGTTCTATTTATGTTGTTATTTCATTTAGGTTTTGGTTAAATACTTGATGAATGCTTGGTTTTCATTAATATAATGTTGTTTCATTAAATTTTCAACATTGATCTTAGTATTTCCTTTATATTTAATGTATTTTTGGTTCTGGTTTATTTAATTTCATATTGGGTTTAAAGGTATTTATAGGATTTATAAATAATAATTATGAGAATTGTAATGGATCATGAATGGGCATTGTGATTTATGTTAAGATTGAGTTGGAATTTAGAATTAATGTCAAGAATCAGG
>JAOXYD010006159.1:0-15409 GCA_028565735.1 Pinacopodium congolense | reverse complement strand
ATCTTTTTGATGATGTCAAAAAGGGGGAGAAGGATGTGTGATATTTGATGTGTTTGTGTGATATTGATCATTAACTTTGGAGTCAATCTTTAAGGATATATGCCTATGTGTATCTCTTTAATGATCCATTACTCCTACATGTGTTTTAGTTTAGAGTTTATTTTACCAAAATGCATATATTAAGGGGGAGCTTTGATTGCATATATTAAGGGGTAGCTTAGGTTGAAATTGTTAGTTTTAGATTGATTTATGATATGCTATACCTTTGATGTTTGACATATATGAATGTTGTTATTGTATTATGTTTAGTTTTTCTCATAATATCACATGTTTTGTCATCATCAAAAAGGGGGAGACCATCCCTACAATAATCCTCTCCCTAGGATCCAAAGCAGCAGTAATGTATCCTCTCGAGTTCCTAGTCAGTCTTAGGGTCTCTCTAGCAGTAGCTATAGAAAAATAGGGATCCGAGGGTAAGGTATCCCCATGTTGTGGATCCCTCTGCCTCCCAAAGACACTACCCATATTCAACACTCCTAACAATAAAGATATTGAGGTTATACCTTAAACACTTTGAAAGTATATAGTGAATTATTTTATACGGGTATTGAATTCTTGTGCATTTTGAATCTAGAAAAAAATGTTAAGATAATTATCCATTTATGTCAGCTTTTAAGGATTTATTTTACAATTTTTTTTCTTCTATTTTGTGTTTTAATTTAATTCCTAGGGCATCATGATTTAGATTATGGATGAATTGGTCAAGATGGGAGAAAGAGATCGATTGAGGAGACTTGATAATTTAAGCTATTATTTACTTGAGAAAAAGCAAAAAAAAACCCAAGTATAGGATATTTGATAATGTTTAACTTATATATATTTTTAATTTGATTTTAATTTTTTAAATTTTAGGATTGGGGCTATAAGCTTAAATGTCTTAATTACTGAATTTGATATTGTTTATATGAGATTGTATAAGAATATGTGTTTTTATAGGCTCTGATGCTAATTATGGTTCCAAGAAAGGGTTGACAATTTGTTAGATTGAAAGGCAAAATAATTTTAGAGGCATAGTGTCTTTCACGGTAAGAGTTTCTCGTCCATCTAGTGTTTTCATGACCAGAATCACAATTGTGATTCAAACCATAAAAATGAAGTTCCATGCAAATTTAAGTGTGATTTTAGAGATTTTAAGGGTTATTAGCCCTGACAATGGACCAATCACCATTAAAATCAAGATTAAAATGTAGATTTAAAAAGGTTAAAAGGATTCTTGCAAGAATTAAATGAATATTCAATAACAGGAACACATGAGAATGAGTTTCCTAACGATGTTGGTTGTTAGTTTATGCAAAATTATCCAAATTGTCATCAAATTAAGCAATTGAAGCACACTCTCTTAAAACAATTTCAAAGCCAACTTTTCAGTAAGTATATCAATAAACAAGTAATATAGTGGAGTATTTAAGATCTGAATTATCATCACGAGGAATCAACTATGAAAATACTAATCAACAAGTAATATAATAGAGTATTTAAGATCTGAATTATTGTCTCACTGGGAATTAACTATGCCAGTACTAAGTTAATTAGATCACAATTATCTAAAGAGGCCAAATTAAGTGAATTAACTAACCAAAATTACCGAATTAGATTAAAAGTTTCAAGTTATGCAAATAAGACTAAAGATGACTTTAAGGATTATTTAAATGGTTTAAATGGCTAAGGGTTTGGTTTTCAATGATCTAAATGGACCAATTAAGGATTGAGAGGTTTAACTTATGGTTACTTCACTAATCAAAAAAATGTTATGGTTCAGACAATGCCTTCTCTCTAATTAACCAAAATTAAAATTTGATCATTCATTAAGCATTAGGCTGAAAGTTTAAGAAGCTTAAATAATAAATTTCAGTGTTTAGATTATAACCTTAAAAATAAATCAAAGTTTAGTCATGCAATCATCTAAATTAAATTGCTTAATGAATTATCTAAAAACTAAGTGGATTTCTCGGATCCTAAGGTTGTTTATTAACTTTATTCTAAGTGATCAAGTTAGAATAAGCCTTAAGCACTTCATTTAAACAAAGGGCAGCCTTCAATCATGCATAAACGCATATTTAGATCATTTACTATCCATTATTTAGCAAAAAAATCAACTTAATCACTCATTTGAATCAAAGAACACATCATATTCATCATAAACATCATATTCTTGAATATATAAAACAAAGAGTTGATTTCAATGTAAAAATAAGTTAAGAAAGCACCAAATCTTGCTACAAAGACATTTACATATCTGAATCACATATTCAAGCTATTATAATCCTCAAAAACAAATTTAAATTTGCAAAACACAATAAAAAAGATGAAGAACACAAGAAATAAGCCATAAAACTTGATAGAATATGAATTTTTGCTCCAAGTGACATGTTTTCTCTTTCTTTTCTATTGAAAATGGCTTCAGATCATGACTATATATGTCTACTATAAGTTGGAGGCAATTGGAGAAAATGGAAACCAATGGCACTCGAGATCCAGCTGGAAAAATCGTGACAGGTACTTAAACAGTAATTGAAAAGGAATTAAAAGACTTTGTTCTACCCCTACTTTTAAGCACTGAAAGCTTAATAAAAAGTGCATTTACAGGGATTTAAACTCGGGCTGCTTCAAGCTCACCATTTAACCCTTGTTTTGCTCCAAACTTCATATTTTTCTAGATTTTCACTTTAATTGGAGATTAATTTGAAAATTAAACAAATTCAAAGAAAAATTAAACAACTATACCACATCATAGGTGAATTTATGTTAAAATATCATGGAAATCCCTATGAAATGAAACCTTATCACCTAATTCCTTATTCTTTCTTAATCATTGTTTGGTTTATTCTTATAAACATGGACTAATTCATTTTGAGATCTAAATGGGTTTAGCCTTATGATCAATTTCTAATTGTTTATTCTATTATTTAATGTAAACCTTGAATTATCTTAGGTTAATTCATGATTATTATTAATATATTTAGATTGGGATTTTTATTGTTATTTCAATTGAATTTTAGATTTCGTATATTTAAAATAAGAAATCATTTAAATGAATAGATCAATTGCATTAATAAAAATGCTTGAATGAATATCTAGGGATATAATTACATAAATTTTCTGAGTTAGATTGTAGCCTAACATATGAAATCCATTTATTGGTTAATGCATCTTCTTAGGGTTATAATTTAGAAGACATTTTAATTGATCTAGTAAGAGATAGAAATTTTACTTATTAAGAAAGAATGTAATTCAATGAAGATATTATATCAGTCTAAGTAATTGGGGTTAATCATTAACTTGAGATATAACCTGGATATATTAAGGTTCTGGAAGGATTCTTCATCTAGACCTTAAGCCTGTAGATTGACATTCCTTTATCTTATTAATTTCTTTGGTTTGTTATTTTTTCAATCAGCTAATTTTATTTTGATTAGTAATTTAATCAAATCAGTCATTAGTTTTTTTAGATTAGATAATAGAAAGATGGTAAGTAATAATAAGTATAATCCTCGTGGAGTGATACAATTCTTTCACTTCAATTCTAGACCATTCTCAAACATTCCAAAAACAATTCTTTCGCTTAAAAAATAACTCATACAAGTTCAAAATCATCCTTAAAGTGATTTTAAAAGCCAAGACGTTTCAATTAAATCCAAACAGAAAATATATCTTTATTATAGGAATTTAAGTACTTTTGAAACCTTTTCAAAATTTCAAAAAGGTTTTCCTAAACTTCTCAAAGTAGTTCTATCCTTCAAGACTTATAAATTGAGATTAAAAACAAAGTTTATCTTGCTTGAGGAAAATTTTCATTCCAAATAATTTTTAAAACTCTTTCAAAATTTTCCAATCTTTCCCAATCATTCTTAAAAACATTTTTCACATAAAAGGTTGACTCAAATATGCTCAAATAACTTTACCAACTTCCAAAAACATTTAACTCATCAGGAAGAATCCTTTAAAATAAATCACCAAATTTTCTCTTGATTATAAAACTTCATTCCAATATGAAACTTTATACCAAATCATTTTATCCAAATGATCATGCAAACTCTTGAATTCTAAACCAAAATGCATAATATATGCCAAAATTATAAAAACAAAATATTATGCAAATATGGAGCCTTCAAAAAATGAAAAGATCAATGGCTAGACTTGAAATAAAAAATACACAAATAAAAATTTTTATCATTTATCTTCTTAGATTAAACTTCTTATCAATGCTTACTTCACCATTATCATTTTCTTCACTTAAAACACCAACTTCAAGCACTATTATGCTTTTTTTGAACATCTTATATTTTCCTATGCTTTCATTTATACCAAAACTAAAACATTAATTTTTTTTTTCATCACCAAAACCATTAAATAAAAACTCTCCCCATTCAATAGAAAATTCCTACATAATAGAGAACATTATTCGTTCTGTAACTTTAAAATTTTATTATAGGTTATGAATCCTTAAAGAGTCAAAAGATTAATGGCCATTGAAGAATTAAAGGGTTCTTTATAAACTCGTGAGGAAACGATCAAAAGAAGATAAGAAGAGTTACAAGAGCAAGTTCTAAATGCTAAGGTTCCTTTAAAGATTGATGGATGGGACAAGAATCAATTTAGAGGACATAGATGGGGAAAAGGATGTAATCATGGGAAATATGAAAAAGGAAGACAGAATGGAAACAAGAAAAACAATGAAGATAAAAGCCAAGTATCCCAAAGAGAACAAGAAATAAAAGTAAAAGATATGTGACAAGTTTAAGGTTGAATCTTACAATTATTATAAAATTGAAAATTGTACATAAAGCATCGCAATACCCCTAATAATATTAAAAAAAGGCTAATCTTGTTAATGAAAAACCAAGAAATTGAAAATTCAAATTTATTAATAACTCTTAAGAAAGAACGAAAGGGTATTGATAGCATGTAGTACAGGGAAAATAGCATAAGCATTCATTAGTAAGGATACAGAGGTTAATTTGTAGAGTTTAATGAGAAGATTAGAAGCCAATGTGTACTGTAGAGACTTCCTAAATTTTCAAGTTAAAAGAAAAGGCACAACTCTCATTGCTTCTAAGGACGATAGTCACAAATTGATCGTTAATGCTATATGCCTATGTTAAAAAATAACATTTTATGTTTAGGCAAACTTCTTCTGTAAGCCATAATGGCACCCAAGAGGGGGTGAACTAGATATAATAAAAAAAATTTAAACTTAAGATTTAGACCACCAAAACTATTTTTTCCTACGTATGAAGTCCTTAAATCACAATTTAATCTAAATATGATGAAATGACAGTATAACTCAAATTCAATAAATTTAATAACAATCACACCTTGTAGATATTAAAGGAGTAGTGAGGAAGAATAAAAAAATGATTTTTATACTGATTCATCTTACCAATCTTCTTCTTACATCCACTATCAATCTATTAGTTGGAAATTTCATTATCAAAATAAACTTCTTTAAGGTGAAAAGAAACCATTATAATCTTCTTTCTAAAGGTATTGAAGAACAAACTAAAAATCTTATTTCAAGGGTGAAGAGGAACCCAAATAGATCTTCTTTACAACTTTAATCTCAAGAAAACAAGCCCAAGAAGTAAGCTTTCAATGTCCTCTAAAACATACATAAACCATAACACTTGCTTGATCAAAGTAATACTCAAAGGGCTAAAAAAAGCAATAAATGCAAATTCAGAAGCAACAACCTTGATTACATTACCCAAGCCCCTACAAATCAATCTCTCAAGCATAACTTGAACAAACACAAACTCTAACACTTACTTGATCAACACAATATGTAAAGGACTCAAAAAAGAAAAGAATGAAAAACCAAAACCAACTCTTTCTCTTAAATTCATAAACTAATCATAAAACATAACCAATGCAATTTCAATCATAAAAAAATGCATAAATATTGTTATAAATAAATTCTAACCTTTATTTATAAGCTTTATAGACTCAAATAGCTATTAGAAGCATCAAATAATTGTTTCACACAACTATAAAGATATTTGACATATTTTAATAACTGTTACCAATGACGACTAGTTGGCATATGCCTTAGATCGGTCAACCAATCAATGGTCGACCAAACATCAAGCATTAGTCGACCTCTCATCTAAACAATTAGATTATAACTCTTGCAACCTATAGATTTTGACCATAAATAAAACTAGTCCAAATCATTCACTTCCAAATCAATTTAAAAAATGTTCAAATGATTCCCAAAATTATTTAAAACACCAATACATCACAATTGTGTTAAAAAAATAAACCGTTTCTTAGTTTATGATAATTTATTCTCATTTGAAAGTTTTTCACAATAAAATAATTTTAAAAAAATTCATACATACATCAAAATAATTTCTTTCATTCTAAAAACACTTCATCCAAGTTTCAAAATCATTTCCAAGGCTATTTCAATTATCAATTTGTTTCGATTGATTTAAAAACAAATTGCCTTGGTTATGGAAATTTTAAATTCTAAACACTTTCAAAACATTTTCAAAAGTTCCCAAAATATTTTAAAGATTTTAAAAACATTATTTTTCCCTCCAAAACTAATTCATACAACTTCTCACAAGTTGTTTTAGATACTAAGAACTTATAATTTACCTTTACAAAACAAGTCTTGGTTATAACAAATTTTTCAATTTAAACAAACTTTCAAAGTTTCCAAAACATTTATAATCATCATCAAAAATCAAATTTTTGCTCAAAGTACTTGATCCATTGACAATAAAATAAATTCAAACAAAGTTAAACAACTTACAAGCAAGCTTAATCAATTTTCCAAGACATTTTAATCTTTTCATAAATTCCTTCAAACTAATTCTCAACAAAACCTTGAACAAATTCAAAACCCATACACACATTCAATCAAACTCAAACAAACTTCAAAACACTTTAACACATTAGGAGGACTTCTTTAAAATAAATTTACCATATGTCCCCTTGACAACTATTTTTGTTTTATTTGTAAAACTCTATATAAATATGCAAACTATAAATAAATCCTATTATGCAAATGCATTAGATAAACTAAACAACTACATAAAACTTGATCAAACTTATAAATGCAAACAACCATGTAAGTATTGAGCTTTTTAAGCATTAAAAAGATCAACCAATACTTACAACAAAAAAATTACAAAGCTAAACATATTTAATCCTATTCTTTTTTGTTTTTAACTTCTATTTTTAATCTTGTCATTAATGCTTACTCCATTTTCCTTTTTCTTCCTGAATTCACTTCCTCCTTGTGCGTTATCACATGCGAACTTAAACATCTTGCATTTACCTATCTTTTCAATACATAAAACTAAAACATTATTAATAATGATTTTTATCATTATCAAAACTTGAATCAAATTCTTGAAAAGGAGTATCAATTCATAAGAAAGTTGAATTTCTTTGGCTTTAAGGTAAAAATTCTAATTTAATTGCTAAGTTGGCTATATCATAGAACAAGATGTTCAAATTAAATATTTAAAAAATTGAAGCAAATAGACCTTCTAAAAGAAGTAAGTGTCTAGCTAAACCTTTATAAGGAGGAACTCTTTCTAGAGTTAGTTGATTTTACAGTTGAGGTGGATGATGAACATGAGCAACTGAAAGCAACTAAAACTTAGCTAGAAAATGAAATTTTTAAAGAGGTTTAAAGTAATATAACTCTACAAGCCAACTTGGAATAGTAAAGAAAAGCCATTAATGATGGATATTAAATAAAAGATCACAAGGTTATAGGAGCAATTGCAGCGAGGATCGATAAAAGAAAAAACCTTGAAGCTACACTTAGTAGAACTAAGAAATCCTTGTCCATTCCATCTACAATTGATGGGGAAAAATGGTAGATATTGAAGAAGCACTTCAAAAAGACACAAATATTGCAAAGTTAAGGTGTAGATTAGTGATCTATGTCCAAATCTTAATTAGTAACACTGATAAAAAAAAATATTTTATGCTCGATTATAGAAATTAGCTCGTACATGCAACAAAGATGGAGCTGAAAGTAAAAACAAGCACAAATCACCTATAAGTAACAAATATCCTACATTAACCTAGTATAAGAACTCTAATACAAAGAACAAGGGATCAAATTGGGAACATGCTCACAAAATCACATAAGTTCGAAGATTTTTGAAGATTAGGAGCAAGATTTGGTATGGTAAACAAAATTTGAAATTTATGGAGATTTTAAAAATAATAATTTTAAAATTTTAAAATGTGACTCTTAAGATAAATGCATGTTGAAAAGAGTGTTAACTATTTATAACAGGTGTAATATAGGAATCCATACAAGATTCTTCTAATAATCTATGCAAGTCTTTTTGCATTTAGTGAGTCAATTATAATATGCATTTTGTTGAGCCAAAGGAAGTTCTACTTAGGATATGATGATAAAAAATATCTTGATAATAATATCAAAAAAATCTTGCTATTAATAATTCTTTTGCGTTTTTTATGTTTTGAAAATATTGGCTTCAAAAAAAGTTGTTAAGAGATATAATTTTGAGTTATTGGAGCTTAAAAGGAATCCACGAAGAAAAAGAGAAAAAGAGACGGTTTAATATCAAGATAAAAATTCAAATAGGTTATAGCTTGTAATTTTTATTGTAAATCTTTAATTTTTATTGTAAATCTTATCTTAGTCCTATCAAATGTTTATAGGCTTAAAATAATGAATATCCATTCATATAGGTTGCACAATAAAGAGAAATTATGAGAGAAATTTTTTAAAATAAGCCTCTTGAGACTTCTCATTTAACCTAACAATTTCATATTCTCCTAACCTTATCTTGTTGGATAAGACTTCCTTAAGAAATTTAGCATAAGAAGGCATATGTTCTAAAGCTTTAGCAAGGGGAATGTTAATATATAATTTCTTAAAAATATCTAGGAACCTACTAAAATTCTTATCCAACTAATTTCATTTAAGCCTTCGAGGATAGAGTATTCTAGGTTTTATTGGATTGATGATTAGGTTAGTAAAAAAAAACCTTAGATGATCCTCCTTACAGTTAATTCCTTCTTATCCTCTTAATTAGCCTCTCAAATTGCTCCATCTTCACTCTCACGTGTCACTTCCTCTTTGTTCTCCTTAACTCCTCACAACTCTTTACCACTTTGGAGTGATACAACCTTATCATGTTCTCATGAGTTACCCTCATTCATACTAGGAAATCAACTTGGCATCCTCTCCCTTCATAAGGCTTACAAGTCAGTTCATATAATTCTCCAAATTTTTTAGTGAGGCTTCTTGATGTTGCATTCTTAGCTCCTGATTTTATATCCTTTACTCTTGGATTTTCATCCTCACCTAAGATGTGGAGACGTATTTGGTTAATAGATCTTCTAAATTAGGTTTCTTTGGTTGTAATGATGTAGTAGCTTTAAATCTAAGAGGTGCTTCTTTCTAAACACTAGAATATTTTGGTTATCCCATCTATTTATTACTTTAAGAAAGTTTAGGGTAATTCGTCCATCATAATTTTTAAGTATGGAGTAAGGATTCCCTTACCTATTGTAATTACTCACATAATACATCTACTCTCACTCCTGTGCAAATAGATTCCCAATTTCATATTCTACAGATGAATGTGAATCTCCATAAAATGCTCACATATGCTCTAGCTTCTCATAGTTGAACTTGAACCATCCTTCACACTCTATATGAGGTAATCTAACTTCTTGTTTAGCACATATATCTAAGCTGTTAAAGCCACTAAATAGTCTACCGCATGTTCTATAGTATGCCTTAATAGTTGTGTTTTAGCCTTTATTTTTCTAAGTGTTTAACTTGTGAGTTGATTGTTTTTTATGTACTTAGGATCAAATTGTTGTTCTTTTGGTCTTTTTAATTTTGTTTTATGTTTTGAAGTTTTAATGGTTGATTTTAGGTCAAATGTGGTTTATTGGAGTGTTGAATCATCATGGAGGTTGAATTGGACGTAGAGTAGAAGACTCAAACAAAATAATGGAGCAAAAGAACCAAACCTTGGCACTAAGAGATGCCTTGACAATGGCATTGTCCTGGCACCAAGCCATGATCATGGCATGAGTGCTATGGCCTTGACACTCATGACGATCATGGCACTTCACACGGTTGTGGCACATCAGTGCATATGGCCTTTTCTAGCAAGATTTTGGCTACGATCATGACTCAAAGCCATAACTGAAATCAATATAGATTTGGACAAATGGCACTATTCAGGAGACATATTTAAGGCATAAAAACCTAGGGTACCATCAATAAGTATTGAAGTAATTAATTCGGGAATTACTGGTGAAGCCTATCACTAACCATAAAATAATAATATACCTAACTAACCTAACTAACTATGTAGTAGGGCAAGTCAAGGCCGATCCCACAAAGAGCTAGTTGTACTTGTAAGTTATTCCTATAGTTGAGCTAAAAGAAAATAAAAAGAAAAAAATGACCTTAACGCAAAGACATTTAAATTAAAGGAAAAGACAAACAATGGAAAAAAAATAGGAGACATGAAACAAATAACAAATACAAAAGGTTAGGCAGAAGATATCTTTTGGATTAAAGACATATAATTTATCATCAAAATATATAGATTATAATTAGTCTAGGATGCTAACTTATAGACATAAACAAGCTCTTGTGTCATAAGTTCTCTAATCTTAGATAAATCCAACAAGTTACGAAAATATCCATAACTACACAACAACCTAGAATAAGATCTCTAGATTTAATGGTGAAGCAGCTTTAAACACTAAAGAACGAAATGCTTAAAAAATAATCTAACAAGCTCAGATTGTGTGACTTAGAGAATTAGAATCCTAGGCTAGATTGGTTAAGTTTACTGACAAATTCAACTAACCTATCGCCACTTATGATATTTGCTATGGACGATTACGTATCACAAGCTTATACCAAGCAGTTGAACTAGAAATTAAACATAGGATGGCCAATTAGATGCATTAGTCCCTAATTCATATTATTCAACCTGAATTCCAAGTTAACCTTACCTAAAAAACAATACCCAATTGATTTCAAGTAAATTCTCACAATTATCAAACCATTATTCCATTAATATCTTCCAACCCACAATAAGACTAAGCTAACATACGAAAATAAACAAAAACTCCAACTAAAAATACGTAAAAGTAACATAATTGTAGAAGACAACATTAAAATAATCAAAATAATGCTAAAAATTAAAGGAAACATGACTATGTTAACATAAATAAAGCATTCTATACATAAATAACAGTATCCAAATGAAAGCACAACAACGATAAAATGAAAATGGAACTATAATGGAAATGATAACTTAAACAAGAAGAACATAATGCCTAAACATGAAATATAAAGAGAAAATTAAAATGAAAAAAAAAAACCAACACGAAACATTAAAAAGAACAAAGAAAATGGTGGAGGGCTTCAAAAATGAAGACCGTTAGCTCCCCTCCCCCTCTTTTGCGTTCTTTTCTTACTATTATATGCCTCCTCTATGGTTGGAGACGTTATGGGCTTAGAAAAGACTAATTCATCGTCTCTCTTTTTCACTAGCATAAAGGTTTAATCGACTGAATAGAGGTAATGATCGACCGGCACATAAGGCATCGGTCGATTGATCTAAGCATTCGGTCAACTAGTCTTCTAGTCTTCTAGATTATTCAATCAATTGTCTATGTTCATTTGGTCAATCAAATTCCTATTCTCCAACAACTTCTTCCCTAGAATTCTACAAAACAACTCTGCATAATCACTCCTTATTCCATTTTTCTCCAATTCTTTTCCCTTTTAGCCATAACTTGTGTTTTAAAGGTCAAACCTATATGAAAGCTAGAAAAACACAATTTAGGCATTCAAGCATGAAAATAGCTTTAAATTAACATTGAAATGCATATAAAAACTTAGTATAATTCAACACTATCGAATACCCCCATACTCAAACTATTGCTTGTCCTCAAGAAATGACTTAAACGCTTCACTCAAACAGGCCCAATTAAGAGTCAATAGCTAATTGAGTACAATAAAAATCAATCAATGACTTTACTCTAACTCACAAGTTTTAACTCTATCATGATAAAAAAAAAAGTAAATCACAAGCAAAGCACACAGTTAGTTAAAAAGTAACCCAATATGCATAATATCCAAAGTTTAAGCCATTTCTCATAAGTTATCGCACAAACTAATCAGGATGCTCAAAACAGTCAGATACAATTGAAAACACGATACAATTTGAGATTTGCGTAATGCTTGTTTAAGATATCACCTAACTTATTGATACGAAGGTAAAAACTTGTCTTGAACACCATCGGTTACTAGGTTATATCACCATCTCAAATGGCTAATAACACCACTCTTAACTTTAACCTTACAATGGATTGAAGCCAGTGGAGTGATAATTGCTAACACACATATCAACACACACAAAAAGACTCTTTCATCAACAAAACAATAAGAAAACTCTTCTCTTATCTTTCTTTCTTATTCTTCTTATTCTTTTTCTTTCTTTTTCTCTTTTCTTTTCTTTTTCTTTTTTCTTTTTTCTTTTTTTCTTTGGACACTTTTTTCTAAACATCCCATTCACATTCATATGAAAATCCATACAAAATGGTATGTGTCTTCTGGCTTTTGAATTCATTAGATGCAAAAAAAGGTGTATTCTGGCTGGCATTCTTTTAAGAATTTTGAAATGTTAGAAAAATCAATCAATCCTTTACTAAACCCATCCATAGAAGAGACACCTGAACTAGGACTTAAACCTCTTCTTACAAATTTTAATTATATTTGTTTAGCCCTTTATCTGGTTTACCAGTTATAATTTCCTCATCTTTAGATGATAAGATGGAAAATGAGTTGATAGCAATGTGGCAAGATCATATAAGAGCCATAGGTTGGATGATTATGAATCTTAAAGGATTAAGTCCTCCTATTTATACACATAAGATCTTTGTGGAAGAAGGAAGTAAATTAAAAGTTCAACCATAGAGACGATTAAACTCAAGCATGAAAAAAGTAGTAAAGAATAAAGTGGTCAAGTTGTTAAATGCTGGTACCATTTATCCCATTTCCGATTTAGCTTGGGTTAGTCCAATGTAAGTGGTACCTAAGAAAGGTGGTATTACTATGGTTTCGAATGAAAAGAATGAAAAAAATAGAATTATTCCTTATCATTTATCATTTAAACAACGAAAGAATTTATGCTTAGATGTTAAAAGATTTTTATGGTATGATTCGTTGCTACATAAGATTTTTTGAGATGGATTGATTAAAAAATGTGTCCCTTGTACAAAAGTGTCTTATATCTTAGAGCATTGTCATTACAAGGAAGAAGGAGGATATTTTGACCCAACTAGGACTGCTTATAAAGTTTTAAAAACCAGGTTTTTATTAGCCTACTTTGTTTAAGGATGCATTTGAGTTTGTTAAATCTTGTGATAGATGTCAAAGAACAAGAAACATTTCTAGGAGACATGAGATGCCTTTGAATAACATTGTAGTCTATAAAGTGTTTGATGAGTGGGGCATCAATTTTATAGGTCCATTCCCTAAATCATATGCCAACTAGAAGCAGTAGCCTTGTCTACTAATGAAACAAAAGAAGTGGTAAAGTTTTAAAAAAAGAATATTTTTTTTAAAAAAGAATATTTTTACAAGGTTTGGTACACCTCGAGCAATCATAAGTAATGGAGGTTCGCGTTTCTGTAATAAGCAATTTAATACCCTCCTATCAAAGTATAGTGTAACCCATAAAGTTGTCACTCCTTATCATCCTCAAACAAGAGGTTAGGTTGAAATTTAAAATAGAGAAATCAAAAGAATTCTAGAAAATGCCATTAATACATCAAGAAAAGATTGGTCTTTGAAATTGGATGATGCATTAAGGGCTTATAGAATCGCTTATAAGACACCCATTAGTATGTCTCCTTTTCACCTCATTTATGGAAAATCATGTCATTTTCCAATTGAATTAGAGCATAAAGCATTTTGAGCTATTCAGTTTTTAAATTTCGACTCCAAAAAAAGTGGTGAGCAAATACTTTTACAATTGAATGAGTTAGATGAATTTCGATTGGATGCTTATCAAAATACTCCACTTTATAAGGAAAAAGTTAAGAAATGGCATGACAAGAACATCATTCAGCGAGATATCAAAGTTGGCGATAAGATGTTAGTATATGATGCCAAATTAAGACTCTTACTGGTAAATTAAAGTCAAGATGATTTGGTCCTTATGATGTTATCCAAGCATATCCTTATAGAGATTTTGAATTGACTAATGGCTAATTCACTTTTAAAGTAAATGGTCATCAATTTAAGTTGTATTCTCCTCGATTAGTTAACGAATTCACTTATACTGTTACTCTTTTTAATCCTCCTTGATCTAGGCCCCGTACTTCTTAACTTTTAGTAGTTTGTTTTTTGTGTGTGTTATATTAGTAGTTTTTTATGTCTTTAATTAATGTGTTTTCTTTTTGCTTTTTATTTTCCCTTAACTTAATGATCCTTCTTATTTTATTCATGATATCTATTTTGAGATCTTGTCTTTGGTTATTATACCTGTTGCTTTCACTTGTTCGTTGCTCTTTTTTAGGTATGCTTTCAATGGTAATTCTCTTTTCAATGGCACCAGCTTTAGATTATCTTATCATTTTGGGTGCTTTCTCTCCTTTTTCTGTCATATTTGTTCTTTCTTCTTCTTTTCTCAACATTGAGGACAATGTTTTATTTAAGTGTGGGAGAGGGATTAAACATTTCACATTGATGCTTAACTTGTCTTAAAGCGTCTCATTTTATCATCTTTTTCAAAATACCCTATAAATTGTGAATTTTTTTTATTTTGATGCATGTTATTGGACATTTTTATTTTTTTATTTATTATACCCCTTTTAGATGTTATATGATTGATTAAGTCTGTTGAAGATCAAATGGTTTTAAATTACTTCATGTTTTGGATGATAAAATCTTTTTATCATTATGAGTTACATGTTTAAAATGTATAGTTTTAAAACAAAATGTGCTTTCTTTTAAAATATGATATCATCTTGTGCTAAATTGGAAAAGGAAAAAAAGAAGAAAAAAAGAAGAAAAGAAAAAGAAAAAGAAAGTATGCTAGTAGCCAGTTTATGTGAGGTGATATGATTTATGTACTGGGGATGTTCACGAAAAAATGTTCATCTTCGTATAATAAGATTACTTGACCACTCAATCAAGCTTCCAAAAAGCTCACAGTTTTGCTTTATATTTTGTTTTAATGAATAAAGGATATTTGATGGTTTTGAAAGATGATACATCTTACTTTAGAACTATTCATTTTGCATGTGGAATGGAAGTATGATTGAGTTTGAATTTGATGAAACATGAAGTGATTTAAAATTATTT
>JAOXYD010006148.1:0-15409 GCA_028565735.1 Pinacopodium congolense | reverse complement strand
GGTTGTTCTTAGAACAATGATGCCGTTAATGATCCTAGAGGGCGCCACTTTACTCACAAACTCTAACAGCTAGTTTTAGGGTTTCAGACTAAACAACTTTTTAACCTCCCAAACGGATAATTTTTGTTTCTAACAACTCAAAACCTCCCCAACACTATATATGCTTCCTAAACAGATTTAACAGGTTTAGATGCCTTGAAAACAACATTACAAAGATCAATCACTAAAATATTCAAAGCTTTCCTCATTTTCTGTACAATTTTCATTCAATCCATATTTTCGTGTTTTAAATTAGTTTCTTGTGCTGTAAAATTTATTTTTTCAGTTAGTTTAGACCTAGAAAAATCTTAGAAAGGATTTATTTGATTGTTTGATTCATTATATCGTTTGTTTCAAGATTTCAAAGATCAATATACCAAAGTTGTCTCTATTTTTTGTTGAATGTTTTTGAACTTCTGTGTTCTTCAATTTTGAGCTTGCAAAACTATTTTTATTGATTCAAAATGACTACAGATGTTTTTCTTAAGGTCTCAAGCGTGCATAGGATATTTTACTTGAATTTTAAGCACTTAAATCGTGTGTTTGAGCTCAAAGAAAACAGACTGCTAAAAACTGTCCAAACTGACATTTTTTCTATGTAGCTTCTTTGTTGACTTTGATTTTGAATTTTAATTAGTTTCTGGGTGTGCAAAATTGATGTTGTCAATTTGCTTAAGGTCCTAGGAGTGTGCTGGTATTTTTGTTTTAATTGTTAAGTGATTGTATTGTTTTTTTGAGCTTAATCTTTGCAGGTTGCTCAAAGTTGTCCAGGTTTGAGCACTCTAGCTTTGTGCTTGATTTTGATCATCCAATTGATATGCTAAAATTGTGTTTGCTACTGTGATTTATTGTTAACATATAGATTGATTATAGTTGTATTGTAAAGGCTCTTCTTTGCCATACAAGATTGTTGTAAAGGGTTACTCTTCACCCTCTTTGTAAAAAGAAAGATTGATAGGTTCCTCTTGGCCTTAGAATTAAGATTGTTGGATAGGTTCCTCTTAGCCTTAGAATCAAGATTGTTGGATATGTTCCTTTTGGCCTTAAATCAAGATTGTGTAAAGGTTCCTCTTGGACTTGAATCAAGATTGTTGTAAAAGGTTCCTCTTGGCCTTAACCAAGATTATTGTTAATGAATTTCCAACAAGTAGTTGGAGAGAGGACGTGGTTTATCTTTGGGGTGGACGAACCTATATAAATCTTGGTGTTCTTTCTCTTTCTTAGCTCTTTTATATTTGTGCATTTGTGTTTGCTTTATTATTGTTTCAATTTGATTGATATTGGCATAAAAATTGACATTCCATATAGGTTGAATTTTTTTATTAAAGATCTCATATTGTTTAAATTGGATTTAGGTGTTTAAAGTGTTTTATTTCCACAAGAATTTTTAAACACCCAATTCACCCCCCTCTTGGGTGCCATAAGGCTAGCATTATACCCTTCCCCCTTTATTGAAAATTTGTCCTTGAATTTAAAATCTGACCTCATCATTAAAATAAAAACAAATAATGACTTCTTATATCTTGCTTTGTCTCCCTTTTACAATACAACACATTTACCATTGTTATCTCTCTTAACCTAAGTGATTGAATTTGATCATCTCCTATATCAATAGACTGCTCCTCATATATCAAATTGTCACCAATTTTGACAATTCATGGTTAAAGGAGACGAGGATGATCTGTAATATATTTTCTTAACATCGATACACGAAATACAAGATAAATTTTAGAAAATTTAGGCAATAGCTCCAACCTATATGCCACTTTACCCGCTTTAAAACTAATTTCCAATGTCCAATGTACCTTGAAGCTAGCTTATCTTTCTTACCAAACTCATAAACCTTTTTATTGGTGATGTTTAATCAAATGATGGTTCTACCTTTGTTTTGATGATGACAAAATGTCTTTATTAATTTATTTATAAAGTTTGATGTGTTTAAGTAGGTTTAGAAGAAACGTATCATGAAGATGCATGTATGTTGAGCCTTAGAGTTAAAGAACACAATTTGAAGGATTGATACATTACATTATGTGGAAAGAAGACCGTGATGGGAAACAAAGCATTAGAGTTGAACTTGAAGTTGAAGAGAGAATATCAAGTTTAAGAGTAGAATTTGATAGGTTACTACGAGTGAGATTTTTATGCAATTATCTTTTTAGTCTTACCATATTGTTTAAGGGCTCACACTATGCATATTTCATTCATGTTTAGTGATTTGCATATAGGATTTTTTGGTGTAAATTTCCTCTTGATGAATGAAATTGGTTTTGGAGTTAGAATGGTGAATATGTAAATAAATGGATGATTAGGTTAAATAGTTAGTGAATATGTGAATTTAATATTGATAGGACTTGTGCCTTGTGTAAATTGATTAGGTCATGTGATAAATGAAGTGGTAAGGTAATGTGGTAACATTTATGATTGAGTAAAAAGATGAAGTTGAAATTAGTAAAATAAGTTGTTAAGGAAAGATGGTAAATTGGATGAATATGGTTGTGTTAATTTGTGTTATTGAGTTAATTGTGTAAAATGGAGTTACATTAAGTTTGATGAAGTTTAGAATGTGTTATAATGTGTATAAATGAGTTAGGAGTTCATTTGGAAAGAATTTGGTGTAAAAAATTGCATGGAAACTAATATAAGGAGTAGACTGGTTGGGCAGTGGAAGATTAGTAGACCAATGCAAACTAGTGAACCAGTCAAAGTGAAGATTACGTTCTAATGACTAGAAACCAACAAAACTTATGTTTAATGCATTAGAATATTGGCAATGATAACAAATGAATAGTTTGAGGTTCTAGGACTATAAATATTTGTTTTTACATAAGTTTTATGCATCATGTGTGTGAGAAATATTCATACAAAGTGATTTGAGCATTGTTTATAAGATTTTAACTAAGTGTTGATTTAAGTTTTATGTCAATGTTGTGAAGTTTGTATGTTGCATTCTTTTCACGTTTAGTGTGAGCTCCTAAGCACCTTGGTGAGACAAGAATCGCAATTTAGAAGGTATTGTAAGAAAAGTGAAATTGAGAAAGGAGCTTTGTATTATTATGAGGTTATCCTTAAGCCTTAGAAAAAAGAGAGTTGTGAGGTTATTTTTTAGCCTTAAAAAAAAAAGAAAGGTTATCCTTGATCTTGAAAAAGGATTGTAAAAGTTTACCCTTGAATTTTGAAAAAGAAAATAAAAAATTAAAGTTGTATTTTTATTATTATAATGAAAATCTCAACAAGATTTGTTAAGGATTAGATGTAAGAGAAAGTGGACATTTCTAAACTAAGATAAATTGGTTGTTATTTTCTCTTACCTTCTCCTTTATTTATTTACAATTTATTTTAATTGTTCATATTATTTGAATTATTATTTATTTAGCTTCTGTTTGATTATTCTTTTAATTTAGTGAATTAGGAATTAAATTTTAGCTTCCATATTAGAAAATTTAGTGATCATATAAGGGGAAATCTTGAAAACCTCTAATTCACCCCCCCTCTTAGGGTTCCATAGGGACTAACGAGTGACACCTTCAAAAATACCATGTCACCTACTAAAAATTTTACATCTTTTCTTTTAGGATCTACATAACTCTTTTGCTTGGTAAAAGTTGTCTTCAATCTCTGTTAAATGATAGGGATTCTTTCAAAAGTTATCTACATTAGCTCAAATTCGATCAATTATCTTTTACTAATTTCCCAACATAGAGGTGACTTGCACTTTATTCCATATAATGGCTAATAAGAAGCCATTCAAATACTAGAATGATAGCTATTATTATAAGCAAATTTAATCAATGGAAAATTCAAATTTTATTGACTACAAAAATCAATAACACATATTCTAAACATATCTTCTAAGGTCTCTTAGACTTGCTATTTGTTTGAGATGAAAAGTCATACTAAAATTTAATCTTATATCCAATGCCTTCTATAACTTTTTCTAGAAAAATGAGGTAAAATTTGAATCTCTATCATAGAATATAGATTATGGTATCTCATGCAATCACACAATCTTATTAATATACAACCTACTCAACCTATTCTTGATAGGTAATAAATGTTTCGACTTTGTTAATCCATCCACAATTACTTATATAACAATATATCTGGTATTAGTAGGAGCCAATTCAGTTATAAACCTATAGTAATCATATCCTAATTCCACTTGGGAATATAGAGTTATTGTAGCAATCTAGAAGTCTTTTAATTCTCAAAGTTCATTTGTTGACATGTCAAGCACTTAGATACATACTCTGTAATATACTTTTTCATTCCATTCCACCAATATGTGCTTTTTAGATCATGATACATCTTAGTGAAGCTTGGGAAATCTCCTTCCTTAAATCAACACACATACTCTAGTACCCATTCTTAAAATACTATCACTATCAATAGTAAATTTCTTACGTTAACCTTCTTGAATCTCCTCAACTACGATTCTCTTAATTTTGTAGCATTAACCCTATCTAAAAACACTGATCTAACTCTAAATTGTGTTAACAGACATCCCACTTTTAAGACTTCCTATCATAACTCTTGATTAATCAATTCAATCAACTCTTTAATCAAATTCCTTCTAATAGAATTGATGTGAACAAGACTGCTAGATGATTTCCTACTTAGAACATTAGCTATCACATTAGCTTTACCTGGGTGATACAAAATAGCATAATGATAATTTTTCAAAAGCTTTGTCCATCTTTGTTGTCTTAGGTTTAGATATTTTTTATGAAAAATGCATTTCAAACTTTTATGATCAGTATAAATCTCACAGGTTACACTATACAAATAATGTCTCTAAACTTAAATGAAACACTATGGTTGATATTTCTAAGTCATATACAGGATAGTTCTATTCATGACTCTTGAATTGTCTAAAAGCATAAGCCCCTACCCATACGTGCTATATAAACACGCAACCTAAACCAACTTTAGATGCATCACAGTATATTGTAAGCCCATGCAGTCCTAAAGGTAAGGTCATCATTAGAGTTGATGTTAACCTACTTTTAATTTGTTGAAAGTTATCTTCACAAGCCTCTGATCAATCAAACCTAACATTCTTCTAAGTCATCATAGTCAAAAGGGTTACCATATGTGAGAAATCCTAAATAGATCTCTGATAGTAGCTTACTAAGTCTAAGAAACTCCTAACTTCAATAACAATAGTCGGTCTTGGCCATTTTGCGATGGCTTCAATCTTCTTATGATCCATTTGGATTTTGTCTTTAGACATTACATGTCCCAAAAAGACTATATGATCTAACTAGAATTCACATTTAGAAGATTTAGCATTTAATTGATATTCTATTAAGATTTGCGAAACCATTCTGAAATGAGTTGCATATTATTCCTTACTCTTTAATACACCAAGATATCGTCAAAAAATATAATGAAAAATTGGTTAACAAAAGGCTTGAACACCCTTTTCATCACTTTTATTAAAGTTGTAGGAGCATTCATCAGCTCAAAGATCATTACCAAGAATTCATAACAGCTATATCCGGTACAAAAAAGTAGTTTTAGGAACATTTTCTCCTCTGATTCTCAAATGATGAAATCTAGATCTCTTATCAATCTTAGAGAAACATCTAGCCCCTAAAGTTAATTAAATAAATCATCAATTATGGAGTGGATAGTTATTCTTAATTGTTACTTTATTCAATTTGCTATAATCAATACAAAGTTAAAGATTATCTTCCTTCTTCTTTATAAATAATACTAGTACACCCTTCGGTAAAATATTAGGTCTGATAAAACTTCTATGCAATAATTCTAGTAACTATTCCTTAGACTCTTTCAACTCCATGAGAGTTATCTGATAAGGTGGCATTGAGATAAGAGTTATACCCAACGTCATATCAATACAAAATTCAATCTCCCTCTTTGGTGGCAAACCTAATAACTTTTTAAGAAATACATCAATAAACTCTCATATAATTGGAACATCATCAATCAAGTTTTCTTTGCTTAGGTGTCCCTTACCAAGGTTAAATATCCTTAACAAACCCACATAAGCATCTTTCTAGTAGTAATGGTGGATATGAGGTTCTTAAGTGATTTACCTTTATCACCTCTAACCAGAATTCAACATCATTTTAGATCTAACAAATCACCATCTTCTCCCAATAACCTAAGGTAGAAAAGTGTTGTAACAACCGTTCTGTGCCCAAAATTACAATTAAATCAATTACATCTAATAATACTAGATCAACCATTAATTATTTTCCTTCAACTAACATCAGCCAAGAAAGAAAAATAATGCCAATGTCCAAAGATTCACTTAGAGAGATGGCTACTAATAAAGATGTTACTAAATCTAGTTGCTTGCTAATCAATTTTTGATGCAAACACAAGAGATATAATAGAATGGGTTGTTCCTAGTTCAAAAAAAACTCTAGAATTAACATAACATACATGTACAGTACTTACCATAACTATATTAGAGGTTTGAGCATCTTGTGGAGTGCGAGTGAATACTCGAGCCTGTCCCTACCTGACTACTGAGACGTCGATGCCTTCCCAAAGCCTTTAGGACCATACCTACCCTTAGATTGGGGTCTACCATCATCTTGCTACCTTACTATCTATGATCCACTTTAATACTACATATGAAACTGAGGAAAAATCTAAGGTGTTGGTTATATCACACTAGCAAATGAATTTTGAGAAAATTGTTTTTAGAACCTAGAATTAGGACATTTTATAGTGAAACACCAAGTTGACCATATTTTAAGCAAGAACCTGGAGGAATATGGCAAAGTTCGTGATGAACTCTACCATAACTCTGGTAAGAACTGTCTTCAAATCTGAAACTATTATATCCATAGCTCTGCCTATTGCTATTGCTATCTACTCTGTATATAAATTTAAAAGATCCTCCTGGACCCTTATGACCATCCTATTACTCTTGTGCCTATACAAATTATAACCTTACTAAGATTGTCCATATTAATCTCTATTTACACTTATCTAGAACATCAGTGGATGGGAACTATAGCCTCCTAATCTGGTACCCTTAGTTTGATAAGGATTAGGAATGGTGCCCTGTATGATATGTCTTCTCTTCATTTCCCTTTCCTTATCTATGATATCCTCTAAAGTTTAACCCTTTAAACGAATTCCCACATATATGGGACCCAGACCAATAATGTAAAATCTCACTATCCATCTCTGGTCAATCATATCCTCTACATATCTTAATAATTAATAAAACTCTGTAGTATACTCATCAAATTACTTGTCACCTCTCCTAAGATTAAATAATTGTCACCTGTATGCGTATCTTTGTAGTGGTAGATAAAATCATCTCATAAACCGTTTCTTAAACGTGTCTTATGACAAAATACTCACAATCTATTGAATAAATTGAATAAACCAATCTAATGTAGCTACTTGAACCTACAGCTCAACCATATGAATCCTCTACAAATCTATAGATGTCATCCTAGTTCGATAATTTATACCATTAATAAATTCCATAGCATCCCTTTTATTATCAAGCGTAACCCTACTAATCCCGGTATAGTGCATCGCAACTTTTGCATCTTTCATATCTTAAACTCTGTTTGAACCATTTATTAGATTAAAGAAATAATATGATTAAGGCCAACTATAATATTCTATAATCTTATCAAACCAACTACTAAATGATAGCATCCATACCCTACCCTATTGACATGCCTTGAGCTTGAAAATCTAGCAGTCATGCAGTGGCTTCAGGCTTAACCCTATACCTTGCCTTCCTGGATAGTGCCATAGCCTCATAATGAACTGATTTCATATTGACCAATTATTCGACCTTAAAATTTTTTGTTAAATTTCTAGTCCTCATGCTGACAAGGAACAAAAACAAAGTCTTAGATATAATAAATGTCCTAATAGTATTGTAAAAACTAGAGGCAAGGGTAACAATTTAAGATAAGAATGTTCCTAATGCGTAGTAGTTAAAATTAAAATTGACTTGAATTTGACCAACCTAACAATTCAAATTAAAAACCCAAAGTTCTGATACTAACTTTTTCACGATCTAAACATTGGATCATGACTGGCATTAAGAGGACAGTAAACTTAAGGCCTACTAGACCCCTAACAAGCCTAAAAGTACCATTAATCCTAAAATCAATAGTAATAACAAATATTTCCAAAGATAATCAAGTCTATACTTATAATATATCAAAATAATCTCAATAATAATATCTAGTTTTTAAACATACTATACAAACTAGTGTAAATCATAAATAGAAGAATCTAAAGGTATCTAACTACTATGGTTCTTGAGATAAAGACATAATAACATCAAATCACATGTAATATCGCCAGGGAAGAAGATGTCTAATAAAAAAATCCTACTACAGAAGGTTTGAACTAAGGGATCCTAAAACATATTTCAAGGAAGTCGGACTTTACTAATTAAATTAATACTATGATCATGTTATGCACCAAAAATCCACACATGATATATATATATATATGCATATGCCTTACCTATATATACAAACACACAAGATAATTATTTTACACATACATAGATGCATTCACTTTTTATGTCAATGTCATTTCACATAATCATCACAATTTTAAATAATGGTGGAGGATGAAGGAAGGACTCTATGACATCTCTTTACCCATAGACTCTAGCTAAAGGGCTCTATTATTCCATAAGGATAGCTTCATTTAAAAGTAATGGTCTACTGTTCAAAAGCATACTTAACTGAACTACCACAGTCTCACTATTACATGGCTATTATTCGAAAACATATTCGAACAAACCACTATAGCTAGGCCTACTGGGTTCATTTGGTATCACTAATTATCTTCAAATTAATCAATAAATTCACATGTAATTTCAATTTAAATACAAATCAACTTAACGGCAATGTATCGATCGCAAGTAATAAAGTGGAGTACATTTAAGACTCTGAAATGTTAAACCCACAGAGAAAATGAGTGAATACTAGGGCAATCTGATTACAATTACCTAAGGAACTCAAGATCTTTAAATTAAAGGGGTTAGATTAACTAAAACAAACTTAAAAAGCTTCCAACTTTGCAATTGAATTTCAAATTGTCTAAGGATTAACAATTGATTAATTTACTAAGGACTAGGCATAAATGACTTAAGTAAGTTATGAAATGGATTGGAATTTCTAATATAGGGATTTCACTAAATTAAGATAAAGCTATGGTTAAGTCATTGCCTTTTCTCTAACATTCTTAGTTCATGGTTTGGTCCACTCACAAGTCTAAGAAGTAGGCTTAAAGTTTAGGACGTTCTAATCCTCAAAACAATATTCAAGATTAGTTCCCTCATAATAATCAAGGTAGATTTTTCGAATCCTTGAATTAAACCATGTTGTTTACTAAATTTTCAAATGATTAAGTAAAGATTGTCGGATCTTTAACCATCTTAAATCATATTTTAAGTGACCAACTCAAAATAAGCATTATAATCTCAAATAAACAAATATTATCATCCAATCATGTGTTATAAACTCACTCAAGGCATTCAAAAACCTATCCTTAGCTAGAATTTAACTCAAAAGATCATAAATAATCAATAAAAGCAGCCCATCTTCTTGTATATATATGAACAAAGAGAGTACAAAACACTAAATTTAATGTTTAGAAAGAATCAACTGATGATAGAAACTGATAGACAGCCTCCCAACACACCTATAAACCCCCTTAAATCCTCAAAATAACTTGAAATTACAATATACAAAGATTGGAAAATAAAAAGAAAAGAAAAACCTAAAAACTAAGGAAAGAAGAAGAGAATATGGTGTTTAATCTAAATTCTCCCTCGAAGTCCATCCTAGCTTCTTTAAAAAAATGGTCTCTGAGTCTTCTTTTATATCTCTGGAGCAAGTATGAATAAGTTGGGCAAGTTGTAACAAGTGAAGGAGCAAGCTGCAACTGAAAATCGAGTGACAGCTACCAAAATGACACTTAAGAGGAGTGAAACGATGGGCTATAAAACCGCCATAATGGTCCCTGTTTTCAAGAGTAAAATGGTGGCCTACTGAGCACAATAGCGAGCTTGCTGCTACCGCTATTTTAGTTCAAATTTCAGACTTTTTGCTGTATAATCTCGAATTTTCTTGGAGCATTGGTGTCCATCTACATTATACAACATTCATAAACATAATTAAACACTATAACAATAATTTGGAAGCAATGAAGCTTAAAATTGGATTAAATTCGTATGAAAATACATTAAAACCAAGGCCTAACAACTCCCTACACTTAGCTTTTGCTTGTCCTTAAGCAAATCATTAAATCATCTATCTCAAAATAGCCTATAAGCATAAGAAAACTTTCTCAACCTATCAAACCCAATCATTTACACCTTTTCTTAATCATTCAATCATCAGACAAATCATCATGATGTTATATAATTAATCAAAAATATAAATTATCAAATAAATTTATATGACTTTATATTCTTTTAAACTTCAACCTAACTTTCTTCAAATGATTTTCATGCATAAAATGGATATACAAAAAGCAAAATGACTCATCTTTTAAGCAATTTCACACCCTTTAACCATTAAGCACAAATTTAAGCAAATAAGTGAGTTTTTAAGGGTTGATTGAGAGGTCATTCAATATTTTTACGCAAATATGAATATTTTGTCATGAGTATCCCCAATTACTCAATTAAGTCAGATCACATAAATTGGCTACTAGCACCACTCTTTAACTTTAACCAATAGGTTCGAAACCAGTAAAGTGAATAAACATTGCTCACATTTCACAATTTTAAGCACACTTTTTCTTTTTTTTTTCACTCTTTTGATTTTTCAAACTTTTGCATTGATTTTGATTTTTAATTCAAATAAGATAATAAAAATGCTAAAAGAGGTCACAAAAAGCTTTAGGGATATGCATTTTATACATGAAAACTCATAATGCTTATTAAACATCCATAATAAAAAACATTAAACAATCAAAGTTCATTGTTAATAAACATGCTTAATTGATAATATAACATCTCAAAACATCAAAATGATCGAATTAAAAAGAAAAAATGTCAATGAAAGGTATCAAAATCGAAAATTTTTTCCATAAATTATAGATTATATTGAAAAAGATGTTAAAATGATGTGATTTAGGACAAATAAAACATAAATGTTATAAACCATTCCCTCTCCACATTTAAATTGAACATTGTCCTCTATGTTCTTTAAAAGCAACATATTAAGCATAATTAGAAGGGGAAAATGAACAGAAAGAACCCAAATAGAAATGATAAAATCACTTAAACATCCATTGAAAGTGCATTTGAAAACTTACTCCATAAGATAGCAAAGATTGAATATAACACCTGCAAATCCAATAAAAGATAATCAAAGCACCAGAAACAACATAAAAGCAGCGATGCTCCATAAGAGAAATATAACCAAAGAATAGCAAGGAACACAAAAAGGAAAGAAAATAAAAACACACCAAACAAAATAAAACAAACACACTAAATCCTACTTCTACAGTTGGGTTACCTCCCAACAAGCATTTCTTTAAGGTCTTTTAACTAGACCTTAAAGTCATAGAATCTTTGGCCTCTTCCTTGGTCCAGAATCTAACATTTTCCTTTTATTCTCTTGAAAATTATAATAGGCCAGTTTGTGAAAAGGTTTTAAAACATGTAATTGATTTGGCAAATTGGAACTTGACCCTTCATGGAACACCACTCATGAATTTTAAAATTCTATGGTAAAAAGTCTAGAATTACCATGTCTGGCCTAGCATCAAAAGCATTAACACTAATGAAACCCATAAAATCTATTGTTTTGACATCTTCAACCTCATTATGCTTGAAAATTTCATTAAAATTTTCACATTCAAAAACCTTAAAATCATTGCTTCAACTTAAATATAATATTTAACACCAATAAAATCAACATAAGCATCATTCAGGTGATCATTCAACAAGTATGCATAAGCACTTTCATCACTTCCAGTGTCAACAATGGCATTTTCACTTTCAATTTCAATATTGTCCTTATAATCCACAAAATTCACAACATGATGGTTAGCAATCATGGAAAAATCATCATCATCATCATCATCCAGAGCACAAAATTATAACTCAGTTTACTCACATTCAAGAAATGGAGTTGGAGTAATAAGTGTAATTTTTTCCATTAACACTTCTCTCAAGCTAGGAAAAGAAGGTTTCAACTCTTTGACTAAGGAATGATTGTTATCTAGATGCTTATCTACTTGAGATATATTATAAAAGGGTTTACACAATTTTTGCAACAATTGAATAGAGTACTTAGATTGAGCATCTAACATCTATGGATATGGAACTCTAGGTTGGGAAGATTGGACATTTGGATCAACAAATAACCCAGGTGAACTATCTTTATTTCTAACTTCTTTCTCTATTTCACTACTTTTCATTACATTTCTTTCATTCTTTTCTTCATTTACATCCTCTAATCCATAACCATTAGGCACAATGATGGCTATAACATGATCCTTAAGGCTAGGTTTAGGAATACTAGGTAAGGGTCTAGCCAACCTTTCATCTAAGGGTTGTGCAATCTGACCTACTTGAGTCTCTATGTTTATAATTGAGTTTTCATGAGATTGCATCCTAGACTCATTACTTTAAATATATTTCATCACTGTGTCATTAAGATTGAACTTTTCTAGTGGAGTTGGAGCAAGAAAGGAATTTATTTCCAGATTGGCATCTTAGTATTGTAGTTTGGATAAGTATTGCATGGAAAATCCTGATAGCTCTCCCTATAATGAGTGTAAGGGTCGTTTCTTTGACTATTAGATGGATAATGGTATAGAATAGGATCAGGGGCATAAGAATGTCTTACATGACAATCTATAGAACCATGAAGGGAACTACCAAAATAGTCACACACTTCTTGACTTTGGAATGCACTTACACCAATTTTAGCTTATAAACCTTCCAATTGCTTACTAAGGCCAACTATTTAAGCTTGTAAATTTAGGACATCATTAATATCTTGAGCTCTAAATGGTTTCCTATAAAAAGGCCTATAATCATATTGAAAGCTATTAGAGGCCATATCCTCAATTAACATTTATGCTTCACTTGGAGTTTTACTCATTAAGATTCCTCTAGCAACAACATCTGTGAGACTACGAGTGGAATTAGTGAGTCCTAGATAAAATATATGCACTTGGACGCAAATACTGAAGTTACGCATAGGAAAAGTAGCAAGTAGTTATAGAAATCACTCCCAAGGCTCATGTAAACTCTCTCTCTCTCTCTCATATTTCTCAAATGATGAAATAAAAATTTTCAATTTTGATATCTTAGTTGGGGGAAAGACTTTAGATAAAAATTTAATTGTAAGATCATCCAAAGTTGTGATGGAATTAGGCTGCAAAGTGTTTAACCATGTGTGAGCTCTATCTTTCAAATAAAATGGAAATAATCTAAGTCTAAGGGCATCATCTGAAATACCAAGACTTCTATAGAGATTGCAAATATCTATGAAATTTCTTAAATGATCATTTGGATTTTCTAAGGATGAATCGCTAAACTGAGAAGACCTTATCAAAGAAATGACATATATGGAATTTTAAAATCATCTGAGTCTATCCTAGGTTGAACAATGCTAGACTTAAGACTACTACTATTTCACATGTTTAATTCCAACATGGCTTGTTCTTTAAAAGGTTGAACATTTAAGTGCTCATAATGCTCCATTTCTAAATGCACTTGATTCTTACTAAACATATATTCAAAAGAAACACAAGCTGAGAATCAAGCTAAAGGAAATAAAAATAAAATACAAAAAAACAAGAAAACGTAAACAAACAAGCTCACAAGAAAGAAAAAGGCAAACACACTTATAAAAAATATAAATAATATTTACATCATAGAGTAATTGACACCAATATTTTCATAATATTAAAGCTATTTTTGCAACAACGGCACTAGAAACCTGCTGGGTTCATTTAGTATAACTAATTATCTTCATATTATCAATAAATTCATATGCAATTTCAATTCAAATCCAAATCAATGTAACGATAATGTATCGGTCACAAATAATAAATTGGAGCACATTTAATACGTTAAAACCAAGGCTTAATAATGCCATAAAACCATATATCAGTTGGCATCTACCAACGTACTCAACCAAGCCACCCTAACTGTACGATATCTTAATACATAAATCCAATCTATTAATCAATCAATAACTCAAATCATACTCGACTAACTCACTATATGAATATCTTGGTGAGGCCCACCAAGTACCTGATCTCACAACTATCCTCCAACTAACACATATCACATCAAGCTCAACATAGCACAGTAGAAGTGTATGAACATAAGTCAAGATATATGGATAAGTATCATGTGTGCATATGATAATGCTAATTCCTTTAATGATGAATGTAAAAATGAAATTCTAATGCATATGTTTAACTATGATACTAACTTACAGGTAGAATACACTCCTTCTCACTAAACTTAATATCTCGAGGTAGAATGTCCTACTCTTGATTAAGTTATGGAAACAAAATAGAAGGAATCATTATAATACAAAACCTAAACAAATCCTAGCTCACCTAAAGATTAAGTCTATAACTCATCTTATCGTCCATTTTATAAAACTTGATAACCTACTCAAAACCTCAATGTCACGTTTTACTAGAAATTTATCAAATTTTTGACAGATTATTCCCTATAAAACATGCATCTCCCTTCTTAAGAATGGTCATGCTCAAATAAAAAACAAACTTGTATGATCACCATTAACCACAACTTGAATTGGGCCTTCAACCTATATATTTATGCCTAACTGAGTCCATAATCATAATACAAAATCCATAATTAATACAATCCGTCTTCCAACATATCAAATTATAATCCTAATAGCCTTATTCATGCTCAATACATCTAATTGATCTTTATTTTAGTCAATAACAACTTAAATGTAGTCAATTTCAAGCATTTATATATGGAAATAAATGTTTCATAATTTTTTTATCTCACAGATAGTCAAAAAAGTCAATCCACATAATATTTAGGCATTTTTTAAAATATTTTCAACCAATTATGGGCTGGTCGAAAAATTGTCGACATGGCGGAAGGTGAAACCAACAAGTCGTTATGTTTGGAAGAGGTGAACAACTCAACCTAGAAAGGGTGATCTCATATCTAAGAATCTAATGGCAATAGTCTCATATTAAAACTACTTATTTGTGAGAATCAGATTTTCAAAACTTTACGAAGATCTGATATGTGTTCAAATATCGATTCAATTGATTTGTTACACTTAGTAATTAAAACTTTTAAAAGGCTTAGAATACTAACTTTAGCTTATATTTGATTTTAGGTACATTTTGGAAGTAAAGAAGCTAAAGTGTT
>JAOXYD010006138.1:0-15409 GCA_028565735.1 Pinacopodium congolense | reverse complement strand
TAGACAACTTGCGATTGGTGTAAGATGCTAGCCTATAGGTTCAAACAGGCTCTCAAACCCTCAGTTCTGCCATTTTTAGATAGGTCCTATATGATAGAAAACCTATCCCTAATCACGAGACACCCTAGAATAAGCTCTCCAGATTTAACGACGCGATAGCATTAACAACTATAGAATTACTAGCCTAAGACACAATCTCACAAGCTCGGATTATGTAACTTAGAGAATCATAATTATAGGCTAAGTTGATTAAGTTCACCGACAAATTCAATTAGCCTATTCTTACCTATGGAAATCACTAAGACGATTGCATATCACAAATTCATTCCTAATAATGGAATTAGAAATTAAACCTAAGATGGGCAATCTTAAGAATTAATCTTTAATTCATATAATTTATATGGAATTCCAATTTAATGTTTACCTAAATCACAATATTTAATCAATTCATAATCAATTCTCACAATTATTACGTTAAAATCTCATTAATATCCTCCAACCCACAATTAAACTAGCTAAACATAATTAAATTAAGGAAAACAAAAATTAAATGAACACTAAACATAATTAATTAAAATAAAACAAAAGCTTAAAGAAATTAAAAACAATAAAGGAAAAAAACACAAATTGGTTTTTAAATTAACGTAAACACACATTACTTAAGTTATTATTTAATTAAGTAAAACTTAATTAATGAAAACTTAAACTAACTTTCTAAATAAAAATTTCATATTTAAAATTAAACAAAAACTAAATTTTATATGAATTAAAACCTAAGAACATGTATAGAAACTAACTACTAAACATAGATGAACCAAATATTCAAAAATAATCAAATGAGTTAATAATTTAATCAAAAATAAATATGAAATTATGATTTATATTTAAAAGTAAAAATGTTTAAAAATTGGAAAAGAAAATTAAAGTGCAAGATTAAACTAACCAAACAATAACCAGCATTCGACTTTTAAAAGAACAAAACAAATAAAAAATTATAAAAAGAACAAAGCAAGTCAAAAGAATCAGCAAAAGACTCAGACAGTAAAACGAATAACAAAACAAAATCACCCTGGCTACATTCAAGTTTTTGAGTTAAAAGCCATGTGTGAATTAATTGCAATTAAACTCAAAACTCAATTGCAGCAACTCCTATTGCCTCTGTCGTCTCTTGGTGTGTCTCCTAAGCCTAAGGTTCCAAGATTCTAGCCAAGACAGCCAGCTCTTCCAAGCGACGCGCCATGCAGTAGCTCAAAGCCAACCCGCCTCACCCCACGCCTCTCGGACATCCACCAACTCCACTTCTCCTCCTTGCTTTGCCTAGGGATTCACGTATAATTCAGCAAAAATCCCAACTCCTTATGTTGTGTTTTCCGCCTGTCGTCCTAAGCACTATGCTCACCATTTTGTTTAATGCAAACAGTGAGCTTAAAACGCATAGCAAGCTGCATTTTGGTAGCATGTTTTGCAACTCATTTTTCCTTTTTCTTTTCAAATGGATATAATTTTTTCATTTTCCTCAAATTGCTTTGAATTCTTTATGCTTTGACCCAAAATTTGTGCTAAAGAAATAAACCTGTCATTAAACACAATATAACACAAATTGAATATTTAAACAATAAAATAAGACTGAAATAACATTAAAAAGCATATGAAAATTTAATAAATTTCAATCTTATCACCTAACATGAATTAGACTTCAAAAGAACTTTAAATGATGTATTAAGACTATATGAATGATCAATACACATCAAACAATTCAAAATTATGAATTGGCCTTTGAATTGGGAAAATGTGAAACTTAAACATTCCCAATGCAATGATTCATTAAAATTGAGTCAAACATAAGAATTTTCCTTGATTATGAAACCTTTTCATTTCTAGAAAAATTTAAAGCTTTTTAAACATTTCATAAACCAAAATTCACATTGCCATTATAGCACAAACAAATGCAAACACATATGATCAACACTCAAACGATATTTCAATTAACTAAAACATATCAACAAGCATAATTAAATCAATTCAATACATTTCTACTTAATTATCCATCATTTAGCCTATATGCCATTATAATTCAATTTCTAATATGGAAATTATCATAATCAAATCCAGTTGATCACTAAAACCGCAATTTAACTCCGATATGCCTATATGCAAATTCATCATGCAAATGTGAGTGCCCTTTTCAAGCATTGTTTAAGAATCAAGTTTAGGACATTTACACCCTAATCCCTATTCTTAAACCTATCCAAACTTGATCTTTATTGTTCATCACCAACCTTAATCTTCACTTCATCTTCAATGCTTGAGGTCTTCTATCTTAGCACCACAATTGTGTTCTTTCAAACATTTTCTTATCTTATAAAAGCATAAAAACTTAAACATTAGTAATAATAACGTTTTGTCATCATCAAAACACATAATTGGAACCTCCTTGGTTCAACAATCTACCTTTTTTTTTGTGATAACAAAAAATGTGATATTAAGAGAATATAAAACACATAGCGTATAAATGTAACATAGATTACGGAATGATATGGCAATCTCCATACTTAAATTGTATATTCAATCTTAATATCACACTACTCTTTCCCCCCTTTTGGCATCATAAAAAATATTAACAATTGTCACTAATTAAAAAAAAAGCTTAGAACTAATTGTAAATAACTCTTTCAACTTACTCACTTGGTATATATATATGTCCAAAAATCAAGTCAAGCTATAGATATCAATTAAAGATATAAGAACACCTCCTTTTTCATCATCATTTGATTCTAAATTCTTTAACTCCTCACTTGGTTCAACAATATGCTTCTTGGTAAGATTACATGAGGCATTCATGGTGATCTTTCCACATTCCACTTCAAGTTCGAGATACCACTTCCTCTTATCCTATCTTGACACAAAATTACCGCTAATTGTATATTGACTTATAAAATAAGAAATTCATTTTGTTCTAGGTATCCACATTAACTTGGGCCCTTGAGGGTTAACCTTACTACCTTTCTTAGCCTAAACCTTTAAAGGTTTCTCAAACATTCTTTTTTTAATAAAACAAAAATTTTCTAAATGTCCTACTTTACCACAAAAATTATACACATATGGTGCATTGCGTATAAGGTTATGAAACCTATTATCTTGATGCCTAAATGCATTTCTTATATCAAAATTAGCTCTCCATTCGCATAATGCCTCATGCCATTATGCGAATGCCTCATGCCATTATGCCTATGAAACATGTCACTTTGCCGAACATGAGAGTTAAATGCATTTTTAAGTCTAACATCTTTAAATGTACTTCCTTGATGAATGTTGTGCTTAGAATATGAATGAAACATGTTTGATGACCTTGAATGTGAATGGGAATGTATATGTGGTGCATGTGAGTTGATTGGCCTAAATTGTCTAAAATGAGGCATAATATTATGTGTATTCTTTTCTTAATGATATGCCCTACTAAGATGTGATTGGTAAAGACTTAGAATTGAAGTAACTTCTTCAGCATGATCATACCTTTGAATTATTCCATCTGCACATATCTTGTAAAGAAAAGGGCTTGCCAAAGATATCGCTTAACCTCGGAAAATAACTTATTCTTCTTTTGTTGGTAGGAGAAGTTAGGAGGTATAACATTACCAGCTAAGTAATTCACTATATCTACATACCAAGGTAAGGTAAGCATTGCTAGTAAATGTCCTTCAAGAAACACCTCCTTAATGTCTTGGTTTTCTCCCTTATCCATTATGATCTCATCCCAGCGAGATAAATGATCCGCCTAAAATTTTTCTTTACCTTTCTTATCTCTGATTTAGATGTTAAACTCATGTAAAAAGAGAACCTATTGAATTAATCGTGGCTTAGCATCCAGCTTATTCATCAGGTACTTCAATGCATAATGGTTTGTATAGACTAACACCTTTGAAAGAACCAAATAAGATTGAAACTTGTCAATTGTAAACACCACTGTTAACATCTCCTTTTCAATACGGGTGTAATTCTTTTGACCATCATTTAATATGTGACTTGCATAACAAATTGGATGGAAAATCTTATTATGCCTTTGGCCAAGTGCTGCACTAACTGCAAAGTTGCTTACATCGCACATCAACTCGAAAGGAAGAAACCAATTAGGTTATACAAAAATGGGAGCACGAGTGAGATCCTTTAATAACTGAAAATAATGCATCCACTTATCATTAAAGTTAAAGATTACGTCATTAGATAAAGGTTCAGTAAGGGGCTTTGCTATCTTAAAAAAATTCTTAATAAAGAGCCTATAGAATCCAGCATTTCTAAGAAAAATCCTTATTGCTCAAACAAAACTTAGTGATGGAAGTTGAGAAATTACTTCTACTTTTGCTTAATCTACTTCAATTCCCTTACTTGAAATTTTATAACCTAACACAATGCACTCTGGCACCATAAAATGGCATTTTTCTCAATTCAGGACTAAATTGGTTTCTTCAAATATTCTTAACACTTTCTCTAAATTCTCTAAACATGCATCGAAGGATGTACCAAATACAGAATAATCATCCATGAACATTCAATGCATGGTACAATCATTTCTACAAAAATTGCTATTATCCAACTATGAAAAGTGATAGGGGCATTAGATAAACCAAAAGGCATGCGTCTACATGCAAAGGCGTCATATGAATATGTAAATGCTGTCTTTTCCTAGTCCTTAGGGGCAACAGAAATTTGCAAATATCCATTCTATCCATCTAAGGCACAATGAAACTATGCCCAGTTAACCATTCAATGACTTGATCGATGAAGGATAAAGAAAAGTGATAATTTCTTGTGGCATCATTAAATTTGAGATAGTCAATGCACATCTGCCAACCAATGACTTTCCTTATGGAAATTAGCTCATCTTGCCCATTCTTTATAACAATAGTTCCTTCCTTCTTTGGTACTACCTGAACTAGGCTAACCCATGTAGAATCAAATATTGGAAAGATAATATCAGCATTCAAGAGCTTAACTACTTCGTTATTCACCACTTCCTTCATATTTGGATTCAACCTATGCTGTGGTTAGATCAAAGGTTTACTTCCTTCTTCCATAAATATTCTATGTATACAAATGTAAGGACTTAACCCTTTTATGTTAGTTAGTGTCTAACCTATGGCAGTTTGATTCTCTCGAAGAACTCTCCACAATCTTTTCTCCATCGTATTATTCAAAGACGATGATATAATCACAGGTAATTGAGATGGAGGTCGCAAAAAATGCATATTTCAAATTTAAGGGAAGAGGTTTTAACTATGAAGTTGGTGGCTCTTCAATAGAGGTCTTTAGAATGGACTTAGAGGGTCGATTTAGAGGCTTAAACATTCTAGATTGAATCCAATTAGAAGTCTCCTTTCCTACTTATACTTTTTGCACACAACTTATTTAACTTCCTCTCCCTTTTCTTCCAAAGAACTTGAATGGATTAAAGCCTTCTGCAATGGATCTTAACAAAGATACTTGAATAGATTAATTAGAGTATAATGGGCTCCATTTAAGTTACATGAATCCTAGGTGGATGGCTGCTTCATTGCTTAAAAAACATTAACTTCAATCTCTTCATCTTAAGTCTGAGAAAGAGCTTCCCTCCATGTACATCAATTAGTGCTCTGGCAGTAGCCATAAAATATGAATTTGTCAACCTTAACTAGAACATCCTCAGTGATTTCTCTCGGATAGGTCACTGATCTATCAGCTAATTACAATGAGACTATTCTTGGTTTAGGCTCTTCGAATCCCAGTTTCTTCAAAATAAATAAGGGTATTAGGTTAATACTCACTCTAAGATCCATCAAGGCCCTATCAATTTTTAAGCTACCAATTGTACAAGAAAGGGTAAAACTACCAAGTTCCTTGAGCTTTGAGGGTAACTTCTTCAAAAGGATAGAAGAACACTCTTCATTCAGCTTCAAAGTCTCAGATTCTTATAACCTTCTGTTCTTGGACAAGATTTCTTAAAAAAATTTTGCATACGAATGCATTTGAGTAATTACTCAGCAAAGGTAATATTAATATGTAACTTCTTAAACATCTCAAAACATTTTCCAAATTTTTTGCCTAAGTGGGTATTTTTCATCCTTTGAGGGTATGGTATCCTAATCTTGCATGGTTGCACATTCTGATCAGCAAATAACCTAGGTGGGTTATTTGAACTTATACCCTCATCTTCCTTTTCTTGTTTCTTTTCTTCCTCTATGGCTTTCTCTCTTATGCCATGTCTTCTTTAGATTCTATCTTCTTTTTTCATTTCCTCTATTCTTTCAATAACCCTCTCTTTTTTATTATGTCTTCGTTTGTTCTCTTCTTCTTTACTATTTACCATCACTTGCTTTCCTTTCTTTTCAATCTTCTTCCTTTCATTCTCAACCTCTTTTCCACTTCTTAAGATAATCGCCTTAGCATGCTCTTTAGGATTAGCTTTAGTGGTACTTTGAAGCTTACCAGGTAGCCTCTCTTGTAAGAGTTGTGTAATTTGTCAAACTTAATTCTCCAAATTCTTAATTGATGCCTCATGATTGTGCATTCTAGACTCATTAGATTAAATATACTTCAAAATTGTTTCTTAAAAATTGGGCAACTCTCTTTAAGGTTGTTTAGCTCTAAAGTTAGGTGGGGGGTGTTCTTTGAGGATTAGCTTGAATTTGTTAAGTTGGCTCCAGGTATTTTTGTTATAGCTCAATGAAAAGATAAGATGGTTTTTCTAACCAGGATTATAAATGTTTGGAAAAAGGTTTCCTTTTTACGTATTGAAATTTCTAACATATTGGGCTTGTTCTAGTTCACGGGCAAAAGGACTTCCTTATTGACACTCCAATGATGTATGGTAGGTACTACCATAACTTTCATATTCAACTTTACGAGAACTACTAATAGCTTCACTCGTTAGACGATCTAACTTCTTGTTCAATACTTCTATTTGAGCTGTAAGAGCTACCATGTCATTAATTGCATGAATACCCTATGGCTTCCTTGGATGGCACTCAAAGTTATACTGAAAATTTTTTATAGCCATATCTTTAATCAGATTGAAAGCTTCAGTCATAGTCTTGTGCATTAAATTTCCTTTAGCTGCAGCATCTATGAGACTACGAGTTGATGGTATGAGTCCTAAGTAAAAAAAATGCACTTGCATACAAATACTGAAGTTATGCATCGAGCATTTAACAAGTAGTTTTCTAAATAGCTCCTAAGACTCATGCAAACTCTCGCCTATATGTTGTTCAAAAGATGAAATCAAAGTTTTCAACTAGCTATCTTAGCTAGGGAAAGAATTTAGCTAAAAAGTGATTGGTAAGATCATCCCAAGTTGTGATGAAATTAGGTAGGCAAATGTTTGACCTTATGCCATCTCTATTTTTAAGTGAAAAAGGAAACAATTTGAGTTTATGTCCATTATCTGAAACATCAGAATGTTGATAGAGATCACAAATGTCTGAAAAACTTCTTAGAAGATCATTTGGATTTTCCAAGGATAAACCACTAAATTGAGATGACCTAATCATGGAAATGAGAACATGTGGAATTTCAAAATTATCTGAGTCCATCCTAGGTCTAGCAATGCTAGACTTAGGACCACTCCTAGTTTGCATAGTCAATTCCAACATGGTTGGATCTTTACGAGGATGAAGAACCAAGTTCTAATGATGTTCCACTTTTACATTGATTTGATTCTTACTAAATATACACTCAAGTTAAGCCTAACCTAAGAATCAAACTCAAAGAATTATCAAGCAAAGCAAAACATAAAAGGAAACAAAGGAGAGAAAACATATTATACAGACTATTTACAATACTTACACCCTAGAGTAATTGACACTAATTTTTTTAATATTAACAAATTAAAGTTCCCCGCAATGGCACAAAAACCAACGTTGCATTGGATAAGGGATTAAGAAATGTAGAGCACTTTTAACGATTTTACTTTGAAAACCAAAATGAATTTACTTGAAAACCAACATTGCAAAAGACAAGTACACCTATCAAACCAGTAAATAAGTGGAGTAATCTTAAGACTCTGAGTGTCGAAGGCATGAGGAACTTGTGATTGGATAAGTACCAAATTAATTAGATTATAATTATCTAGGAAATTTCTAAATTAAATGATTAAAAAGATGAAAAACTACTAAACTATCCTACTATGCTTCAAACCTTGAAATTTTGAAATATAAAATGATTTCTAAATTACTAAAAATTATCAAATTATGGAATTTAGCTAAGGATTAGGTGATTAATGAATTAATTGAGCTTTAAAAAATTTTAAAGGCTAGATTAAAGTTCCTTCATGAATGCAAGACAAAGTTATGGTTAAGACTTATGCCTTTTCTCCATTAAACTTAATTTAAAGTTTGGTTATGTATTGATTGTAAAACAAATTACTAGTTTTATGCTCAAAACCACAAGTGTACGGGTTGTACTTATAGTAAAGAATGGATATCGATCCCACGAGGATTGCATCTACACACCCTATTAATTTGGCTTACACTTTGTTCAAGAAATCCATTTAAAAAAACAAAATAAAAATAAATTAGTAAAACGTAAACAAATTGGAAGCAAGAGTGAGCAACACAACCATTCGTCAACACAGCAAATAAAAATTCAAAGAAAAATCCAGATTCAAGAAAAGGACTTATTGTATGCATAAGCAAACTCAACTTATGAAATCATTACTCAAAGATAAGTATAAATGCAAAATGAATCTTCCTCACGATTTCACTCATTTCCCTTAAGTGTTTTATGGTTCATGTTTCGCTCAAACTTCCTATAAGAAACCATACTATTGTATGCTTACTAATACACTGAATACATGCTAAAAATAGATCATAAAGATTTTGCTTCAGGTTATAATGAGGTTAGGGTTAAGGTGAGTCAAAAGGGTATAGGGTTTATCACAAACATTCATAAAGTATCAAGTGAACAAAGAAATGACAAAGATAACTTCTGAGATAAATAAATGAATAATACTACTACTATTAACTTATTGATCCTACTAAATGTTATTCCTTCTTTTTTTTCTTTTTTTCTTTTCTTCTTTCTTTCTTTTTAAAAATAAAAATAATGAAAAAATAAATAAAACAGTAGCTAAATGAAATGTGATCAAAGAGTAGCAGTATCACTAAACTCACCTCAGAAAAAAAATGTAGCTGAATATCTCAACTAATACATCACTTAACACTTTACTAAGCATATGAATGGGTAAGCCAATGGGGTTTTGGGTTTTAAAATATGGTGTTTTCAAGAAAGAAAGAAAAGGTTAAGACTCAACGGGGCTAGTAGTGGATAATAAAAGGTATGTCATTTAAGCGAGGGTTAACATAAAAAGGTCCTTAATCATCTCTACTAAGCATGCATCCAATAGACTCAAATTGGTTCAAAAAAAGTTCTGAAGGTAATAACCTAAGGAAGCATCACACATACAAAGAAATAAAATGACTATAGATGGAGTCATATAGGCTCAATCCTCACATTTGCTTAAATGAAAATTCATTATGCATCTCTACACTACGTCATTGATCAAGTATCAAGTTCTGAGCAAGCTTAAGCAACTAACTACTTTCATCATTCAACATTGTTCACTCTCTACTCAAATGGTCTAATCCGAGTTTAAGCATGCACTCAATCTCATTCCAACTAGCAGGACAGAATCTCAAGGCAACACATATAAAAATTATTCAAGTGTGGTTCCATTACTTACATAAAACGACACCCTAATATGCCTAAAACATGCATCCTATGTAACAAAATGCAATCAATGCAACACATCCGACATGACATGTAAAAATGAAAACACAAATGCAAAAACTACCTCTCTATAATTAAACAATACATTGTCCTCAAAGTGGAAAGTAGAACATCAAAACTAAAAAAACACACATTAGAAAAAATCGCAAGGAGATTAAGGGTTAGAATGGCTTATGATGGTTTCCGTCATCCTAAGGTGTAGGAAATCTTCTTCTGCTCTTCTTTTGACCCTCCAACAAGCTAGGATGCACAACAAACCTTCAAGCTTCACGATGTTACCTAAAAAATAAGAGATCTAAATAAAAAACCAGCTAAGATCAAACAAACTCAAAATAAAACAAAATACGATCAAATCAAAACAAAACTACACTAAACATAAAAACAAATATGCTAATTTAAGGTCATTAGCTTGACCTTTAGAATGTCAACACTATCCATTTTCAAATTGATGTTTGAGCTTAACAGGAAGCATGTTCAAACTCCGTAAGGAACTTGGAGCAAATTCCCTTGATGCAAGCTCCCAATCAGTACAATGCTTCAAAGCTTGGGGAGAGTGGAATCTACCTGCTTCATCATCGAACTCTAATGTCCACTCTCCTTTCTTAACGCCGCCCTTCTCCCAAGATGGTCTCTATAGTGGTATAGTTGAAAAATGTTGAGGCTCTTCATCCTGTTCAAAACCTTCAAGCTTCAACTTGCTGGGCCACAACTCATTCTCCAAGTTAGCACTATACGACTCTTCCTCTTCTTCTTCCTTCTCTTCCACTTCATCTTGGCTTTCCTCCTTTGAGCATCCACCCTTCTCTATTAGATAATTTTCTTCCTTTTGCATGATAACTGTGATGGCTTATAATTTCTCTATTGGATTTGTGTCGGTACTGATTGGTAGGCTACCTGCATTGTTAGAAAAAAAAAAGTATTAGCAAGTTAACCTACCTATACTTCTAAGTTGTGGATGGACGAAGCGCGGTTCTTCATAATTTTTTCGAATTTTTCCTCCACGCTATTAAGATTCTCTCTATGCCTTCTTTGACCTTCCTCCTGGTTTGAGAATTTGGAACTCAATATATCAATAAACTTGTCCATTTTTCTCTCTAAAGACTCAAGTTGGTCTTGTTGAAAATCATGAGGTCCTTGGGCACTCTCTTGGTAACCTGCGTTGTTAGTATTCCATGAAAAATATGGATGGTTTTTCCACCCTAAATTATAATCATTGGAATAAGGGTAGTTACCTCTTGGTTGCTCAAATCCCCATGACTCCATCAAAAAGTAATCATTTATGTCATGGTTGTCTCGTCCACATATTATCACATTGAAACTGCAAAGGTCTAATAAAAGAGGAAGATGTACCTTATAAGTTATTCAATTGTTTGCTAAGGGCTAAAAGTTATGCTCGAAGAGTTGTCACTGGGTCAAACGGAATCATTACCTTATTTTCCTTTAATTCTTTCATTACTAAGCTCTTTGGACATCTCGTGCTCCTTGTGCTTATACCCATGAAAACACACAAGGAAAAGTATCAAAAACTCTCAAATCAAATTCAACCAAACTAAACAAGATGCTAAACAAACAATACCTAATAACGATGACAAAAACTTGTTGATTGTAAAACAAACTACTAGCTTTACGCTCAAAACTGCAAGTATATGGGTCGTACTTGTAGTAAAGAATGGATATCGATCCCACTAGGATTGTATCTAGACACCCTATCAATTTGACTTACACTTTGTTAAAGAAATCGATTTAAACAAAAAAATAAAAATAAATGAGTAAAACGCAAACAATTAGAAAGCAATATAACCAATCGCTAAAATAACAAATGAAAATTCAAAGAAAAATCAAGATTCAAGAATAGAACTTGTTGTTATCCATATTTGTTCCCCTTTGGTTTAATTGATCTAATTTATATTTGGCTCAAGATTTCCTAATATTTTGGTTACCCTCTATGAAGGTGCAACTAAATTTCGCTAGGTAAATAATCTAGGATTAACTTTGGGATTTCTTGACATGCAAAGCCTTTCTTAAATATTAAACTAGATATGAATCTATCCTATAGGTAGTATATCAATTTATTGAAATCTCTTCCTAATAAATTAATAACTTGTTGTCTATATGTCTATTAAATGTCAACTCTCGTTGTACATCTAACACAAATTACCCATCTCACTCTCTCAATTTGTTGTAAGGTTTAAGCTCAATAAACAACACAAATATTTATAAAATTAAATTAATAACCAAAAGTTCTCAAATAATTCAAACAACAAATCCTAAAAATATTTTAACCACTCATAATAGAAATAAGTTCAGTCATCAATTATATAAAAGGATAATAAATAAAAATTAATAAACCATGAAATATTTCAAAATGAGGCATCTAAATTAATCACTATAAAGAACTCACATTAATTTAAGTTCAAAGCTCACAAAAATGTTTGATTCCTGTTTACCAAAAAAATAAATTGTATTAACAGGCATAAAGTGCAAGAGGTTCACACCTAATGTCTTTTAAATAAAAAACTCTCTTCAGGAACCCAAGTTTGGTAATTATTCAATTCATTTACATTTTATAAGCCAGTCTCTTAAATCCCCTAATCACCTAATGAATGTACTTAGGTGGCCAATCTAGGAAAGATAATTAAGCACTTAATAAAAAAAATCATTCAACATAAATAAGCATAATGGAAAAAATTCAATCTATCTCCTACCTTGGCCTTAGCTATGATGAATTTAGCCACACATATTCATTAAATAACATAAAAATAAATCCATAAAAGCCATTCATGTTGATGAAATTAAGAGTCAATAACAAGAAAGAGAATAAGAGTTTGAAATACAATTCAGTATAACATATCCCAATTGAATTTCTTACTCTTTTAATCTTCTTAAATTTACTCTCTAAATAATAAAATTCATACACTCAATGTCTACGAAGAAAATTGAAATAAAAACTTCTTAAAAAGAAACAAAAACCTAGCTAATAAATCAATCTCCCTTACTAATGACAGCTATTTGGGTTTAAAACCCTAATTAAGCATTGTCTTCTTGATTATGCCCTTTAAAAACCTCATTCAAGTCACTCTACTTTGAAATAAAATGTCATTTGAATTTTTAGAAATACAATACCATTTCAAAATCTTTTTTATTCCATAACTTCAAAGTGCAGCACAATTATGTCTTTCCCTCGTAATGTTAAACCACTGTCTTTATTTAGGAGTAAAGTGGTGTGACATAAGAACATCAACGATGTCGTTTAAGGCAGTCATTTATCTTTCACCAAGTCAAAATTAATCATTTTAGCACTTCACTATTCAAATTGACATGAATCTAAAATTTCACCAAAATAACTCTTATATAGGGTTGACTCATATATTAACAAGCGTAAATATATCTCAAAATATATAATCAAAGCCTATATAAATCAATCCTAAATGTTTTATAGACTTTTGAATGAAAATTTATATAGTGGATTCAATATGGATGAAATTTATATCTTTTATTGATCAAGTATATGGATATTGGCACTCGCAAATTCTTAAATGTAAATGATTATCAAATTATTAAAATGTTGAGCAAGGGATTAATCCTTGATTGAGTTAAATTTCTAAAAATTTAAATGCTTGAGGAGTTCATATTTTAAGATGAAATTTTCTTGACTTATGGGCTACTTAAATTGTTTGGTGCTCATATTTGTGAGTGGTTTGTTTATTATTTTTAAGGACAATCAATTCCTCAAATATAGAGGAGTTCGATATATATGTTTATACACATATATTGAGTCTTAGTTTGTTAATGTTTAAAAACATTTTTATTAATTTTAATAGTTTATTTATTAATTTTTTATAGTTCTTATTTTTATCCTAAAATTTAAGAAATTTAGTATTATTTTTTATTTGTTATTTTGTAGAAATTTAGGAGATTAAAGGACTCTTAAGGAGATAGGAAAGCTAAAGGAGAGCTAGAAGGCAAAAAGGACATTAAAAGATTGGTTTGAAGGTTTTGATTGTAACCAAAACTCTCATAATTATTTCTCTTTTGCAAGATAAGAAAAAAATGGAAATGGGTATGATAGAGAATAGGTGGTTTTTATTTTTCAATCAGGGGAGAAAGAGAGAAAAGGACTAAAGATTGAAGGAGAAGATTAGCTCAATTAAGTAATTTAAAAAAATTAATTATTAAAGGAGATGATTAGCTCAATTCAATATTTGAAGAAATTTTCTTCTATTATCTTCTCTTTAAGTTCACATTGATGATTTTAATTATTTTCTTATTTTTTTATTATACATTACTAAGAATAGACAAAGCTTTACTTTTACAATGATAGGGCTTTGATTGGTAAAGAAGGTGAGCATGCCCAATGAACAAGGTGGATCCATACTAGATACAGTACTGAAATAGGGTTAATGAACATGTTGAAACTATAAAGAGAATAATTTTAGTTAGTGGTCCCCTAGTTTAAGAAATCCTTTCATTGTCGATATTAAGTTTCTTGAAAATTTGAATTTTTAATTGTCTTTCTATGTTTAAGTTTCTTATGTTTCTTATAGGTTGTATACCTAATCACCATATAATTCTCATAATAGAAGAACTAAAAGGAGAAGTATAAACCCTGAACTAGTAAATTAAAGATAATTAAATTGGTAAAAAAATATATCAATTTGATAATTATGAGTTAATTTTTATTTGATTAGGCTACTAATGTATAAAAATATGTTAGTTCTTAGTATAAAACTTAGGGACTTAGGAAAACAACTACACTCAAGAAATTGGAAAATAATATTAATATTACTAGTTGAATTTAGTTACGTGAATCCCAAGCTTTAATATATTGTTTAATTGATTTCTTTGATAATTTCATGGCTTTGATTAGTGTTCCATTAATTAATTAATTTTATTTTTCTTTATTTATTTGTTTAGTTGTCAAAATGGATTAAATTGCAATAAAACTTTATCCTTATGTGCTCAACTTTTTTGGTATTATAATTGACCCTATATACTTGCATGCTTAGTTATTAATTTTTTTACAAGTTTTTTACATCAAATTACTATAATTTCCACCCAAGTTTGGTAGCTAATGATAATATTATTTATATCGTATTCATATTTTTAACAAAAAATGTTTTGATAGGGGTCAAATTGATATGATTTTTATGGTTAATTTGTTGAATTATGACCCCTATTCCAGTGTTTAATTGTTTAATTGATGCCTTATAATGTTTGATTTGCATAATGGAGCTTAATGATCAAGATTAGAGAAAAAACATCAAGAAATACCCTTTGTACTGACCATTAACGGCCCCCCTAGTGAGGGTGCCGTTGTTGAAGAATGGGGGGCCATTCTTACTGTTCAGAAGTCATGCTATAACGGCACCCTGTGAGGGTGCCGTTGTAGGGGTGGTAGGGTGCCTTTGTGCCATAAGTCAACAATTTCACCTTAGTGTCTTGCAGATTTCAACCTTAGCGTGATATCAATTAATTCCCTTGTCTTCTGGCATCTAAGGAGAGGCTTCCAGAGTCTGCATAGAGCCAAAAACAACAGATAACACGTATCAATTAGCTAGAATTCATATCAGATTAGAGTGAGAAGCTCTAACTTCTTTCTTCAGTTTTTTTTCTTTGAACACTTAGGCTTCAAACACTTAGATTTCGAGTTTCT
>JAOXYD010006127.1:0-15410 GCA_028565735.1 Pinacopodium congolense | reverse complement strand
AAATTTAATTAAGTTGGACTTAATTGTAAAGTTTAAGAAACTTTAGGTTCAAATATAAGATATTTGATTCAATTAAAGTTAAATTATAATTATAATTAAAGTTAGACTTATGCGTTGATATGTATTATTGGCTCTACATTGTTAGGGATAAAAACAAGACAACGACAAGAACACCACTAAATAAAGTGAAGGAATAACTAGATAGGATTTGAAGGATGTTGATGATATCATGAAGTCGTTTGCAATCATTGTCAGGTTGTATATAAATAACAAGTTACATAGAGTTTAGAATCAACTTGTGTTAGGTTTGTCACAGTAGCTATTATAACTATGGCTCAGTTTAAACATCATATGTTTTTACAAGTGGCAAACTATGTGATCATGAATGCATATCAAACTTATATATATATATATATATATATCCATATTTTGTCTCATGCTCATACGTAGAGTTAAGAGGAATGGACACCTATGAAGCAATATTGAATAATAGTCTATATTATGAATGAATTATATTTTATGAAAGTTGTTATCTACTATTAACATTTCACATTTGTAACTATAACAACTTTGGAAGGCTTATTGGTTATATGCTTGCACACTTTACTAGAAAATGCAGTAAAGCATGATCACAAGTCCTTAGATGATTGAAGCCATTAGATAACATAAATTGTAACTTAATTTCATTGATATAGTTAATAGAAGCAATTCTTTGTTTGGCCAGAACACCACAAAGACAACCAAAGGAAAAACAAAATATGATAGATCAATGTCTATTGACAATAAAAAGTAGGTCATAGATATTTTATACTCAAAAGTCATAAGAAAATTTCCACCATGTAGTCTCTTTTCTTGAAACAACCTACATGGACTTATCTCGTCTCCCTCTTTATCGTTGCTTGTAACAATTAGCTATGTTTTCCTTCTTTTTTTCACTCTTCTTCATCCTCTACTAAAGAAATTTTTTTTATTTTTTTAATGATTATGATATCTTAATCTTGTCCATGGGTGGGGCGATTCTAGTTACCTACAATGATTAAATATTTAAACTGTTGACATGTTTCAAGATTTAAATGTATATGTTTAGGTATTGTGGTTATATGATGAACATATATAACATATTTATGCATTTCAAAGGGTAGCATGTTTATGAGACCTTAGCCTTGAGAAATTCATTCTCCTTTCATAGGTACCTATTTCTCATAAATTCCAACTACAATTAAAACTTAAGCTGTCAGAAGAAGATTTTGACAATGACATCCTTTATTTCTATTAAAACATGGATGTAGGTTAGCGGTCTATTATATGTTGCTTTCAATAATGATCATTGTAAAAGAAAATGTCAATAACATTAATGATATAACCTGGAACATCATCACTAGTGCACGACTTCTTTGTTGATAAAGAAATTCCTTAAGACTTTTGGAAGTTTTTGCAAAGTAAGTTAACCTTAAACAATAATAATGAATACCAACTTTGGTCAATGGTATTATGACCATTGCAACCCACTGAAACCAGCGATATATACATAAAAACATATGAAAAATAGAAAAAAGTAAGAAAAAAGTTAGTAGATTACTACCACTCCCTGCCACCCTTTATACTCTTCCTTATATACCTAGACATTGGCTTTACGAATGTTTTATATAAGAATAGTGCTAAGGTACACTAATTAGCATGAAATGTTTCCGCATAACATCAAAGTAGTGCGACACAATTACATGGTGGAAAGAGGTCGTGTATTGTTGCTACATCAAAGGCGTATAGTATATCTCCTAATAGTACCCTCATTCTAAATCTCTAGTCAATTTTGACAAGTCTGTTAACCCATCATTGAGAATGTCATCTCTTCGATAGTAAGACCCAACCATATAAACATCACCCGTATTAAACCTTTTTAGTTTATCCTATGTGAGAATTCAAACATACGAGAATAAGATAGTCATGATGATTGGTTCAATCACTTAATTGTTTTCTAGATTCACCATATCTTTTATCGTTTTAAAAATTTGAAAACATTTCTAGCCAAACAACATTCCCAACTTATAATAGGTCACGTTTAGTGATTTAAAATGGGATGTAAGGGACTTGATCTATAACTAAATTACTAGAAAAATGACATGCAACAAGTCAAATAACATTATCAAAAGAGAACTAAGTAAATGGGTCAATATAGTAATCCAGGGCAACTTATTTCATGGAAAAGGTTGTAAGTTAAGTATATAGCTAGACACATGTCGTGGGAAGGAAGTAATTACGATTTAGGATTCCAATAAAAATATCTAAACAATGATTTTAATGATGATAGGAATCTAGTAAATCATAAAGTTAGTTATAAGGGCAAGGAATGATGGTGCAAAGAATGGTGTTGAGGAACTTTAGAAATCATCTAGTTTCATATGGTATGAGAACAAGATATAAGCAAACTAACCATGAACAGTGTTAGAATGGCTTACACAAAATGGGCGAGGGTGTTTCTTGAGTGCATATTTATAAACCCGTTGGTAGTTATTGGATACATTTTTTAGATATTAAACCAACAATGACCATTGTGATTTTAGACAACTTCTTAAATATTCACTCTAACATTTTCTAAATATGACTCCAATATATGACCAAAGTTGATCCTACACTTGAATAAACAATATACACCTAACCGTTGAGTTCTTATATGATGTAAATTAACAATATGCATGTATTCTAATGGTACAAATAAATATCATGTTTATAACAGTGAAGTAGAATGCCTTTTTACTAATTCCGAAGATTATCTCCATCAAACTCAAGCCATTATAATAGATTTTATAACCCAGCCTTGCATCACTAATAACTTCATTTCCACTGATTAATATAGAAACTGCAGTACTCATACTATAATATATATGTACCATTTCTGTAACCATTAAGCATTTGTTATAAGAAGTTGAGAAATGCAATGATCTATTGCTATGTTAGATTTATCTTATATAGGGCGTGTACATTTCTATGACATGTTCATTTTGCCAAAAAAAATAGGTACATGTTGAAATTGTTGATAGAAGTTTTACCATAATTCCTAGTTGGATTCAACATGACATATATTGAGTTCTTTGTCATCCTGGGTGCCATGTCAATAGACCAACTTAAGAGGTATTGCCTGTAGAATGTTGTGGTTTTTTAAGCATTCAAACATGTTATATTGTATGGCCACCAACTTATGACTGGTACTCATGATCTTTCTTAGATATTCTCCCTCTTAAATGTAGTGTTATCCTCTTAGGGGACAATAATTGTATAGATTTCGAGTAAGGCTCAAATATGGAAAACCATAAAAGAAGAAGTTAGATAAGAAGTAAACCTCATAGTCTAATTGGGAATGAAGTTGTATCAAAAGTATGATGTCCAAGGGATTCACAGCAACAATACGATGTGATAGAAAGAACTAAAATAGAGAGTACTTTCCTAAGAGATTCATTTGCAATAAGGATCCCAACCATAAGTTATAAAAATTAATATGTTGGGACCAAAGTTGATACGATTGCATTAGAGCTTGTTTCTTTGGTGGATTAGTATGTTAGTATACATGTTTAAGACTTAGTTTGATGTTATTTTTAATGTTTATTTTTTATGTGATGTTTATTATTTCGTACAAGAATTAAATATTAATTATAAATGTATCTAATGAACTTTAAAGTAGAATTAGATTTGGAGGCTAAGAGGAGAAGAAGTTGAAGCAAGAAGGACAAACACTAGGTCACTAAGGTGACCAAGTTTCTATAGTGATAGAGAATGATGCACATCCCAAGTCACTATAGCGACTTACCAAGGCTTCAAAATTTATGGGAATTACTTGTTTATGACTTTGGATGCTATTTTAGGATAGGTAAGACATTAAAAAAAAAAGCCTAATGGCCACCATTATGCTTTCAGAGAACGTCCAAGAGAGGAAACAAATAGGTTTTGAAAAGGTAAAATAAGAAGAAACTCAAGATCAAGGTAGAGACGTCAAGGTTAACTAAGCTATCTAGATTTTCTAGCTCAAAGGGGCTTTGAGCTACATCTACTCTTTTATACATTATATTTCTTTCCTTTGAATGTTTAATCCAAATAGTTATGTGTTAAATAAGATTATGGAGTGTTGAATCTATTTTAGGGTTCATTCTTTATCTGTTTGTATGAATTTTATCTTATTGGTTTACATGAATGCTTTGTGATATTTTTTTAGCTTATAATTAAATTGAATCAAGAGATTAGATTGATTCATTTGAATTAGGTTACACAGCGAGAGTTGCTGGCTTAATAGATTGGCAAATATCAAATGAATAGGTAATTGAATAGAGATCTTACTTGCTTTGAGATTATCCTTATGATTGCTTCAAATTCAATTGAGTATTTATGAGTAGTTTTGTGATTCGAGAAATTGCAAATCAATTTGCATCTATTTCAATTCAGGATTATTTGATTAGATGTCAAGAGAGGGAAATTGACATCATTGGATATCTGGGATTGAGCATAGTTAAATCAATAAGGTAAAGGGAGGATAAACAAGGATATAATAACTCATAAGTTTCCATCATTGAGTAACTTCATTTTTTGCTTTCTTCTATGTATTTATTTATTGAATTTTTTGATTTAGTTTAATTTTTAGTTTCCACATTTTTTATTTAACTTGAAAAGGTGCGATTTAAATTGTTAGGTGCCCATAATCAATTCTCATGAGAATGATATCTATCATACTTTAAGTTATGACCTGTATACTTATAGTGTAGTGCAAGAAAAACAATAAGTTCTTTGTACCGTTACCAGGAATTACAATTTTAGCATCTTGCTTTATTTGGATTCTTTTTTATTTAAGGATTTTTAAACTTTTCTTGTATAATTGTAGGTGTGTGAAAAAAGGAGTGACTAGGAGCTCAAGCAAGCTAGAAGATACGAAATTTCAGATATCACTAAGTATAAACGAGAATTTTGAAGAGCCAAGCACCAATAAGCTAGTAATAAAACAATGGTGGAAGAAAGGAATCAGGGACAACATCAAAGAACTCTTATGGATTTCATGAGGTTGGCTTTAATGAAAATCAACAAGGAATTATATGATCTGCAGTGCAAGCTGATAATTTTTAGATAAAGCCGACGTTGTTGAATATGGTGTAGCCAAATGTTTAGTTCTATAGTTTAGCCAATGAAGACCCGAATGCCCAAGTGACCAATTTTTTAGAGATTTGTGACACATTTAGATGCAATGGATTATTGAAGGATGCTACGAAGATGAGATTTTTCCCTTTTATATTGAAGGATTGAGCTAAGGCTTGATTAAACTCTCTAAATAGAGAGAACATCACAAAATGGGATCAGCTAGTGCAAGCTTTCTTAGTCAAGTACCTTCCATTAATGGAGATCACTAGAATCAACAAGGAGATTACAAATTTCCAAGTGAAGGAGAATCTTTATATGAAGCATGAGAGAGGTTCAAAGAGCTATAAAGGAGTTGTCTCCACCACAACTTACCAAGAGAATTTCTATTACGGACCTTTTATACTAGAGTTAACATATAGACAAGAGGCACCATAAATGTAGTAGCTAAAGGATCCTTGATGTGGAAGACAACACATGTAGCTTATGACCTATTATAAGAGATGGTAAACGATAGTTACTTATGGATAACAGAAAGAATTAAGCAAACGAATCTTAAGGAGTTAAAGGGGGTTATTTTCATATATTCAGTGACAGTTTTACAAGCTTAGATGTCAACACTTACTAAGAAATTTGGTAGATTATAGGTGACCTCCTCTAATTTTATGAAACCAGTATAAGATGGCTATGAGTTATGCAGTCAAGAGGGTCATGTGACTACAGAGTGTTTGTTAATGGCTAATAATAACATGGAACTGATAAATTACACGGTAGAATCATAAGGAAGATTAGGTAACAATACCTACTCTAATACTTAGAATCTGTAATAGAAGAACCACCTAAATTTCTCTTAGACTAATAATATAAATAATAACACAAGAGTGTAAGAGCCACCAAGTTTTCAATATGATAGGCTTAGATCATTGGAGTCAAAGATGGATAAGCTCAGAGATATGCTCAGTTTTAAGTTTAATAGCCAAAATGAAAGCTAGAAAAGGATGTAAGCTAAACTTAACCAAATAATGAAGAACCATGTCTCTTTTATTCACAACTTAGAGGTTTAGGTTGGCTAATTTGCAAGTGCATTGTTAATGAGAAATTTAGGGAGCCTCATAGTAACATTGAGTTTAACCCAAAAGAGCAATTAAAGGTTATCAAGATAAGAAGTGGAAAGGAGTTGGGGGAATCAAAGGAGAAAGAGGTCACCCCCTTAAGGAGAACTAAAAGAAGGAGAAGGATGATAATATAGAAAAGCCATATGTGCCATTGTCATTGAACACTCCAAGGATCCTATTCTTATAAAGGCTAAAGAAGAATAAGATGGATACACCTTTTGTTCAATTCTTGGAGAGCTAAAGAAACTGCAAATCAACTTATCATTTCTTGAGGATTTGGAAAACATGCCCAATTTTGCTAAGTTCTTCAAGGATAACTTAATTAACAACTAAACTTTGAAGGAAAACCAGATGGCATCTCTAACGGAGAGTTAGAACTCCATCATTACTAGCCATATGCCGTCTAAGTTGAAAGATTTAGATAGTTTCACTATCCTTTGTATTGTTGGTAATTTAGAATTTTAAAAAAATTATATGATCTAAGAGCTAGCATTAACTTAATGCCCTTGTCCATTTTTAAGAAGTTAGGGCTTGAAGTTATAAAGCTAACATCAATACTCATAAAGTTGGTAGATCAATCAATTAAGATGTTGTTTAGAGTTGTGGAGGATATGTTGGTAAAGGTGGATAAGTTTATCATCTTGGTGGATTTTAATTTGTTGAATTTTAAAGAGAATAGGAGCTGTCTATTAATTCTTATGAGGCCTTTACTGAACATTGGAAGGGAATTGATTAATGTATATGATGGAAAGTTAGTCCGTCATATTAGTGATAAGCAAGTAGAGTTTAGCATAAGCAATACACTAAAAATACAACAGAGGGAAGTTTTGCATGAAGATTGATGTGGTAAATCAATTTTTCAGAGAGAAAAAGGGGAATGTTGGCAAAGAAGTAGAAAAGAAAAATAAAGAAGTGAGTGAGAAGGAAGAGGAGATGGGTGAGATGCAAAAGAAGAGCCTGTAGTGTGAACCAAATCACTTACTCCGCCTTCTAATGAGAAACCACCAATCTTAGAGTTAAAGCCTTTACCCAACCAACTTAGATATACCATTCTAGGTAAAGGTTAACTAGTGATTACTATTTCCAATCAATTGGATATAGAGCAAGAGAAGAAGGTAGTGGAAATTATAAAGAAGAGAATGTCAGTTATAGGATGGCAAATTGTAGACATAAGAGGGATAAATTTGAGTAGGATGAACCTTGAAGAAGGAAGCAAGAAGATAAGGGAGTGACAAAGGAGGTTGAATCCTAACATGAAGGAGGTAGTGAAGAAAGAGGTGGTAAAACTCTTGCATGCCAGTATCATTTATCCCATTTAGAATGGCGAATAGGTGAGTCTAGTGCAATTTGTTCCTAAAAAAGGCAACGTGATAGTGACAGAGAACGTAAAAAGGTGAATTGATTTCTACAAGAATAGTCATAAATTAGAGGGTCTACATCGATTATATAAAGCTCAACACTGCGATAAAATTATCACCTTCTTATACCCTTTATAGATTGAGGTTTGGAATATGCTTTTTTCCTTTAAAATTTTCTGATTTTAAGTTTGATGGGTGAAAAATCCAATGGGATGAGTAACATAAGTCACATTAGCGACTAGGACGCTAGGGTGACCCTGAAAGTGCAAACTTTCTGTCAGTGACAAATAGTTCTCTACTACTCCAGGTTACTATAGCAACCTACAACTTACACTTCCCCATACTTCACACATTTTTTGAACCTAACCCTAACTAGTTTTACTTCATCATCTTCTTCTTTTCACTCTCTCTCTCTCTAGGTGCCACCACTTACTCCCCATCCTCTCTATTTCCATCAATTCTTTAACATATTCTTCCATTCTTCCTCTTACTCCCCATCCTCTCCATTTCCTTCAATTCTTCACCCTAATATTCCATTTTTCCTTAAATTTTACATCATTCTTCCATCCTTCTCTAAGATTTGCCATCATCACTTCACCCTTTACTTACCTATTACTTTCTCTCTCTTGTTTATTTTGCAAGTTTTGAAGAATCCAAATCACCATACCTCCATGGTTAAAAGAATGAAGCAAGTTTCTAAGAAAATTGATCTTAAGGACAAAACCTATGTTTTCAAGCAAGGATTGACAAATTTGACTCATGAATTTAGGGCACCTTTCCCAATCTTTTGTCGAGAAGAAGGTACTAACTCTTTTTAAAAAATTCAAAATAAAGCCCTTGTTGCTCCTAAATATTTGAATTTTAAAATTCTAGAAGATGTAAGTATGAAAGATAAGGTTGATAAATTGATTAAGAAAGTTTGCTAGGAGACATTTATTCATAGTGATTATGTGATTTATCGTGAATTGATGCTTGAATGTTTTGCGACTATTCAATATGACCCTAAGAAATTAGATTACTTTTGGTTTTAATTGAAAGGAAAACCATATTAGCTAAATTATGATATCATAAAAGTCATATTTGGGTTTCCTACCATAGCTTTATGACTCTCATCTGGATTTCCATCGTGATAATGTTAGAAGAGACTTATGGGGCAAGATGAATTTAATATGCATAATCCATCCAACTCACTCATACTTAACCACACCCACTTATTGTTGCATAAAGTTTTGTGTCACGTGGTCTTCAACAAAACTCAAAGCAATAAATTTTTCCTTAAAGAGTTATTTATTATATTATGTACGGACACTAATCATAAAATTTGTACACCATACCCTATTTTTCATTCCTTAGGCCAAGTACTCACTAAGAAGAATAACTATTTTAGGCATAGGTAATATAGTGGTTTTTATTTCTCAATTCTATTGTGTCAATTTGGATGGACTAACCCCTTTAAATGTTAAATATTTTACTACTATATAGTTGAGATGTGCTAAGATTTTGAAAATCCATGGAATGGAACTCTGAGATTCCCTCACTAGAGCTACTGTTAAAAAAAGGAAAAAAATGCCATCCACTTTACATAAGCCTTAAAGTGATAATGACACCTCCTCTGAAGATTTTGATGAAGAAGGTGAATGATGGAACATCATTTTAATTGCATTAGAGGAAAATCATAAGAAGTTGGAATAGCATATGGATTTCCATGGAGGAGTATATGAAGCAAGTGGCATGCCAACAATGCTATCAAACTAAGAAGTTGCTGAAGTTCTTTAAAGTTCAAGGAATTCAAGTGCCATCACCCATACCTTCCCCACCCCAATCTCCGTAAGCACCTCAATCTCCATAATCGTTCTTGCCCTTAATCTCTTTTATTGTTGTCTTTTATTTTTTCTGCTTTATTTTTTGTGCCTTATTTTATATTGTTTACCCTTTTCCACATTAAGGAAAATGTGTTATTCAAGTGTTGGGAAGAGGCTTGCTTGCATTCATCGTACCATTGTGTTAATAATCATGCATACACTTTTAGGTTTAGTTAAATTAGGTGTTAATAAGCCTTGTTATGCATTTTATCGCATGAATGAAAGTGCCAATCGCATGAGATTGAAAGAAATAGTCTTGACTTTGAACATGACTATTTGAATGTGAGCAATCATTTATCTTATGAAATTCATGGCTTAAATGTCTTTCCATTAAATGTGAAACTTAATGAAAATATTGTATATATATTCTATCATCTTTGAAAATTATTTGAACACATTTGTAGCAAATTAGAATTAAATTAGGAGGCATCACTAGTGATCTTTTTGTGAGAGTGAATTGATTTGAAACAAAGAACATAGGTTAGAAACATAAATGAAGTTAAGGAAAATAAAGAAATGTTGAATACATTATTCCTATTCCTGTGGCCTTAGTGAAAATTGGGGTTAAGAATATAGTTAGTAGCCAATTTTGAATTATGATATAGCTGAGTAACTGTTAGGAGTCAAATTCATAGTGTGTTTAGATGTTAATTGATGTAAATTACTTCTATTTGTGTGCTTAAATGTTTAGTTTATGTTTAAAAATATTTAAATTACAAATTGATGTGAAGAATTGGAGAATTGAGAAAAAAGGAAGCAAAATAGTCCAAGTCCAGCCATCAACGACGGCCTAGCAGCCCATCGTTGATAGATCCACAGTCCACCATTGAAGAATACAAAAATAGACTATTAACAGAGGTTTATTCATCCTTCAACGGAACCATTGTGCGTTAGTGCCTCACCATTGTAAGGCACAGACATAGTTTTGGAACTAAATCTTCAACAATTATGGCTACTGTCTCCTCACTTGCTATTACTACTCTCCTATAAATAAAGGGCTTCTCAGAGCGTCAGAAACCAAGTAACTTAGGATAAAAAAATCATTTCTTTATTTTTTTGTCAGATTAAGCTTAGTTTTAGGTTAGTTTTAATTTTAATCTTTGTAAATGCAATTTGTAGGTTGTTTGTAATGGATCTAGCAGCATAATCACATGATTTTGAGCTAGATTATCAGCTGATAATCTTGTTTGACCAGTTTAGCTAGGTTGTTAAAAGGTTTATTGATGGTTAATTGTGTTAATTAATTGTTAATGCATGATTAGTGAATTAATATTTGTTTATTGAATGCTTAATGCTTGTCTTGAATTGATCATTTAGGATATTACTTTCAAGTAATCTAGGATCTAACAATCTCTACCTAGGTTATCAGAAAAAATCATTAAACAATGTGGTTTAAATAAGTTAAATAACTAAAAACTTGGTTAATCATGAGGGTACTAATCGGATTAGGGAAATTTAGGATTAGACTTCCTCAGCTTTAATCCTATTACCTAAGTCTGAAGCATAACAAAACTTTAGGATAGAATTAATAGAGATAAGCCAATGTCTTAACCATATCATTGTCTTGATTTAGAGAAGATACCTTAGATTAAGTGTAATTGATCCATCAATTAAATTATCAACCACTCAATAAATTAGGAAAAACAACCTTAAATTCTTTTACAAAAGATTGAAGCTTTCTAGATTTTAGTTTTCTTGTAGTAATTATTTTATAAATTACAAATTTTTGATTCTCTAGGTAATTATAATCCGATTGACCTAGTACTTACAGTAGCCAAGGGACATTCACAAAAAAAGTATTTGCCCTCAAGTCAAAATGCTAGAATTATATTCCAACTAAGCTTAAAAGAATGAACCCAGTTGAGTAACCGAAGGACATTCACGACAAAGTATTTTCCTTCACATCAAAAAAATGGGTAATTGTTTAAAGTAATGTTAAAAATAATGTGCTAAGATGAAAAGTGAAAACCTATGGATCTTCTTTTAAGTGTTATGACACTTTCATGAGTTGTTGCTTAGTGATAGATGACCTTTCACACGGTAACATAATCAATGCATGCTTACAAGTGCCATAGATGTGGGAATAATTATTAATATCTTTCTTAAGGTGCATATTCAATTTAAAGACACTCAAGATATGAATTTACAAGACAAATGATTTGGATCTTTTCAAATGCTCAATGACCTAAGGCAAGCTAATTCTATAAAATCTTATGCCATTGTTACATTTACATCATTATTGCATTCACATCATTGCATCGTCATTTGTGTGATTTTAAGTTCTTTGTTTTGTGCTTTAGCTTCGGTTAAGAACAGGGAAAGGTTCAAGTGTGGGGAAATTGACAGGTTTACATTAGAGTTTGTTTCTTTATTGGACTAGTGCTTTAGCATACATGTTTAAGACTTAGTTTGATGTTATTTTAATGTTATTTTTAGTGTTTATTTGTTTTGTGTGATGTTTTTATATTTTGAGCAACAATTTAATCTTACTTGTATGGGTACCTAATGCCCTTTTAAGTGGAATTGGATTAAGAGGCTAAGAGGAGAAGAAAATAGAGCAAGAGGGCTAAACAATAGGTCACTAGGGTGACCAAGTTGCTATAGCGACTTACCCTGGCTCCAAATTTTGTGAGAATGACATGTTTATGACTTTGGATGCTATTTTAGGATTGGGGAGACATAAGAAAACCCTAAAAACTACCATTTTGAGTTTAAAGAATATAGAGGGAGGAAAAGAATAGCTTTTAAAGAGGAAAAAAACAAGAAGAAACTCAAGATCAAGGTGGAGACATCAAAATTAACCAAGCTGTCCAGAATTTCCAGCTCAGAGGGGCTTCAAGCGGCATTTATTCTTTTCTACACCCTATTTCTTTCCTTTGAATACTTAATCTAAATAAATGGGTGTTAAACAAGATAATGGATTGCTAAATATATTTTAGGTTTACTCTTGAATTATTTGTATGACTTTTATCTTATTGATTTAATACCTGAATGCTTTATGATATTTGTTGAGCTTTGCGATATTTGTTAAGCTTATAATTGATTCAAATCGAGAGATTGTATTGATTCATTTTAATTAGGGCGTGTAGTGAGAGTTAGTGGCTTAATTGACTAATAAATATCATATTAACAAGTAATTAAGAGATACCTTAGTTGCTTATTGATTATCCTTTGGATTACTTTAAAGTCAATTGAATATTTAGGAGTAATTTTATGAATCAAGAGATTGCAAATCAACTTGTATCTATTGGATATCTAGGGTCAAGCATAGTTAAATATCGAAAGAGGGTAATCAATATCATTGGATATGTAGGATCGAGCATAGTTAAATCTCGAAAGAGGGTTAATCAACATTATTGGATAACTAGGATCAAGCACATTTAAATTAATAAGTTAAAGAGAGGATAAACAAGGATAGAATAACCCTTAAATTTCATTTAGTAACTTTATCGTTTTCTTTCTTTTGTGTATTCATTCATTTAATTATGTTAACTTAGTTAAATTTTATGTTTCTACATTTTTGTTTTACCTTAAATAAAGTACTATTCAAATTGTTAGGTTCATATTCAATCTTTGTGGGAATGATATCTATTATATTATAAGTTACAACCTGTATACTTGTAGTGTAGCATAAAATGAACAACAAAGGTCATCGCATAGTATTAGTTGTGAAACTCATTTAGATTACCATGTGGTTTAAGGTTGTTGGACTATAGTTAAGTTTGACGACATCTACAATCATGTATTAAACCTTAAGTATGTGAAATTCATGCATAAACATCATGCAATAGATATTCATGTCAAAAAAAGCTGAAGTTCAATGACATATATGGAATAAGGTTATGCATAAATTTCTGGGCAATTATTACTGACTTTGGAGGTTGTGGAAATATGTGATATTCGTACAAGGATTACTTAAACTATTTAGACATGGCCAGGTAGAATTGATTAGTTAGAGGACATGTTAAAGCAATGTACAAAATATTTATAGTGATGGAATATAAGTACAATAAATTTTATTATGCAATCAATTATGATGATGATAGGAAGTTTAAATCATTTATTGAGCAGTTGCTCATAATCATACTATATGTGTGGAGTTTGGTAACATGATAACATTTGATATCACTTATTTGGTAAACAAGTATAACATGCCACTTGAGCCATTTGTAGAACTGAATCATCATGCATGGTCTATTTTACTTGGTTTTTTGTTTTTAGGGGTTGAAATAACAAAAACCTTTGTTTGGTCATTTGAACTTGGTTGAACTATATGGATGGCAAGCCACATAAAAGATTACAACATATGAATGCTAATGCATAGGTAATGCCATTAATGTAGTGTTTTCAATTACAAGCCTTTAAGTCGTATTAATGGAAAATCATTAGGAAATTTTCAAAAAAATTTGGGTCATATAAATCCCACAAGTGGCTGAAGGGATCTTTTATGGAATTTGTATATGATGCAACCATTAAAGATGAATTTAATAAAACATTATGTGCAATGGTAGAGTAGTTCAGTTTACATGGTAATGCATAAATATAATCTCTTCTCAACAAGTGTGAGAAATGGTCACTAGTATATATTAAGGATAGATTTTGAGTTGGGATGTCCACCATACAAAGAAATGAAGGAATGCATGCCTACTTTAATGGATATGTGCATTCATGTAGCTCTTTAAGTAATTTTGTCATACAATATAAAAAGATGAACAGAAATAAGATTAAACATAAGGATGAAACTAATTACTTATCCTTTGACAATTGTGCGTCACTGGCGATGGGTTTTGACCTCGAGAAAGTGTTTCAAAAAGCATATACAATGATTGTTGGACCTATGTGGCACCTAAGAGAGGGTGAATTAGATGCTTAAAATTTATTTCAATATTATCAACCTAAGTTTTTTTTTACCAATTTCAATTAAACGTGGAAGCTAAGCAATAATTTAATTATACAAATTAAATAACAATAATAATTTAAATAATTAAATTAGATGCATAAAAATAAAAGAAAAAGGGAAGAAGAGATACAAACAATTTATTCTGATTTGGCGCAATCCATTTGCCCTACATCCAGTCTGCAACACCACTGTTGAGATTTCATTTTTATTGCAATCAACAAGAGTATACAGTACAATCTTTTTTACAGGCTCAATAATAATCTTTCACTCTCCCTTTCCAAAGCCTTAGGAATAACCTCACAACACTCCCTTTTTTAAGGCTAAAGGAGAATCTCACACCCTTCTTTTTTAAGGCTCAAGAATAACCCTTATAAAGTTCCCATCAACAACTTCACCAATAGCTCATATACTCTCAAGAATACTCAATAATAATATACAAACAATTTCTACACTTCTTGGATACATAAAAAATACTTAGCACACTATTTATACTATTTACAAGGCCAAATAACGGTTTTCCAATGTTTTATTCATTAATTAATATATCCGTTACACAATTTGCCCATTGCAGAGTTACCGTTGTGTATTCGTCATATTCGGTCGACCGAATGACCTTATTTGGCAGACTGATGGTCATTCAGTCAACCTATTTCTTAATTCAATCAACCTTTGTTTCATAAGGTCGACCCATGTCCCTGTACACCTTATTCGGTCAATTGATGCCTATGATGACAGCTTGCAACACCACTTGATGTTTTCTTCATATCTTATTCATTCTTCATCCAATTGACGTGAAATTTTGTGGGTAACTGCTTGTCACATTGTTCTATGAGCTTGTAATATTTCATAGCATTTGGAGCTCTAGAAGTATATGCACTTCCTTTTCCGATTCAGCTGTATAAATTTTAAAGCTCAACCGAGCTTGTTCAATAATTTGGCTTCCAAACTTTATACAAACATTAATCAATCCATGCAAAACCAATTCAATTCAGTTCTTAACCCAATTCAACATATTTTAATACAAATAAAACAATACTAATCAAATCTTAACACATTTTACACA
>JAOXYD010006116.1:0-28984 GCA_028565735.1 Pinacopodium congolense | reverse complement strand
TATTGCTAAATAAAAACTTAATAAAAATCAAAGCAAGAAGGTACTAAAATGTAACCAATGTAATGTTTATGCCTTATGCTTTTCCTAATGCTAATAAATGCATAAATCAATCCAATTCATATGCAATAATCATAGGAACTTAAATATTATTTTCCACAAATTAAGAGCAACCTAAAAACACTCTTTTAATGGAAAAAAGGAGCCCTAAACATAATCAACAACTAATACTAACAAATCCCTAAATTATGTAACCAACTCACACTTTAAATGGTGATTCTCTAAAGATCAAGCAATAAAATCGATATTGAAACTTTAATAGACAAAAACAAATTATGAAAAGCCTCCTTACACCTTAATAGTTCATACACTCCTTAATTGAAACAAAACAGCGTGATTACAACATTAAAAAATCAGATTTACATAATAAGAACACAAGTGGATAAAATATGAAGTCTTAACGTTCTAACCTATAAAAAAAACGTTTTTAACTAAATGGCATGCAATTATCTCAAAAAACCTACTAGAACACTAATATATCAGTTAAGAACAAATTACGGCAATAAAAACGTATTTAACACATCCAAAAACTGGATTAAAATAAGAGCAAGCTAAGAGCATGCAAACCTAGACAACTTTGGAGTAACCTAAAAATTAAGCTTAAACTAACAATATAATCATACAAAAAATTTGAAATAAAAACTATAGCACACTCTTAAGACCTTAATCAAAATGAAAACAAAAAATTTGAAACAATAAAAATGAATTTAGGCACTTAAATATGAGAATGAATGATGAAATATCAAAAAATTGACAATTTTGATGTATGTGAGCTAATCGGTTTGAAACCAATGAAATTGAACCCTAAAAATGCAAATAAATAATCAAGCCAACTCTTGACAATAAAAAAAATTAAAAACAACAATATTGCAACTCCAAAAAAGAAATAAAACCAAGAATAATCAAGAAAAATAATGATGAACAATAAGAACTCAAATTTGGATAGCTTTGAAGTAGAATGGGTTTCATGGCTTACAATTATCTCAAAATGGCATTAGAAACTTCACAAAGGGTTTAAGACACATATATATAGGTGTTAGAAGAGATTGGTGTCAAAATCAGTCCTTAGGGTCATAAAAATTCATTAAAATCTAAGACAGAATCTAGTCGTTGGAGTTTGTTTGTCAGGGGTTTGGTCGATCGATATGTATAAGTCAATTGACTGACTTTTGCTCAACCAAACTATAAGGATCGATCGACCGATCCTTCTATAAAAGTAATTCCAGATTCTACAAATCACATAAATTCGTGACAAAACTATTTCAAACCAAATTCTTTTAACTCCAATTTAGTTCAAATAAGTTTTAAATCATTCTAAGACTAGAATATGATACCAAGACATATAAAACATGATTAAAAAAAATACAAAGTGCCTTGGTTTATAACAAATTAAAATAAGTTTGAAACTTTAGTTTAAAACTAAAACAAAACTAAATCATAAACATATAAACTTGTTTCTTTTGCTCCAAACCAATACACACATGTCACAAAACAAATTTTTAGTCTATTCTAATTTCCATATTAATCCAAACATCATAAACATAATCTTTGAACTATTATTTGGAATTTTTTCAGCCTAAGTTACTATTCCATTGGCTTTCAAACTCAACATATTTCATAAATCATTTATAAAACAAAATTCTCATAACAATTTAATGTAAACATATTCAAATACATATAAATAACTTCAAGCAACATTTCAATTCACTTAAACTCATTATGCGTCATACATTAATACAATTTATCACATTATCTCTTGATTAAACACCTTAATGTCTATATGCCTTTCTAAAACAATTCCTAATATGTTAATGTCATAATCAAATTCAATTAATCACTAAAACCAAAATTCAAATCCTACATACAAATGTTCATGCAAATATGAAAGATCTTTCAAGCATTGATTAAGATCAAATTTAGGAAACTTACATTCTAAGACGCTTTCCAAAACCTATACAAACTTATTCTTCTTTCTTGATCTTCACTCTTGATCATCCATTATTAATCATCCAATGCTTAAGCTCTTCTACGTTCGGCTCCACAAATATGGTCTTGCACTTTAAACATCAATCTATCTTTCTAATGCACAAAAACTCAAATATTAGTAACAACAATATTTTACCATCATCAAAACACATGATTGAAACCTCCTTGGTTCAACACTAACTTTATCTCAATTACAAACAATAGAATTAATATTACTAAGGTGTTAAATTTGACCAAATTATAAATTTAATAACCTCAAATTTTTGGTGTCACAAATAATATGTGTAAAACAAATTGACATATTAATTTATTAGTTTATCATATTTACGTATCACTATAGTAGAAATTATAATAATGTATAGTATGTGGTATCAATTCACTTTACCAATAATTAATAATTTATTATTTTAATTAGTTTAATATAATAATAAATTAATTATCACATAAAATTTTATTTAATACATAATAATACTAATAAATAAGATTATAATTTTTATTATTATTATAATTCATATTTTACAAATAATTAAAGATTTAATGTTGTTTATTTTTAATAAATAAAATTGAAATTCTTATTCTTTAATTAATTAATTAATATGTTTAAATATGATAAATAAATATAAGATATTATTAAAGGACATAATTATGTGGGGAGCATTTTCCATAAGATACCATTTTCAATGTAAAGCATAGACAACTAAAGGTTATGCCTTGTTAATTATGTCTTCTTCTTTATAATTGGTGCATTGTTGACTATGTCTTCTTATTTAAGATTATAATGCTTTTATTTGCAAAGTCTGTGATGCTAAGTTTCTCTTACCAATATAAAAATAAGCACCAACCACAACTAAAGGAAGAAATCAATGTTTTAAAAACCGGATCAAATATCAAACCAGTCAAAAGAGAGGTTTAAAGTTTAGATGTTCAATTGATATAAAAATGTTATAAAACTGGTATAAAGTAATATTATAGAAATTAAGTATATAACTTAAATAAAAATAAAATAATAATATTTATTTATGTATAATTAATTAATAATAATTTTAAGTAAAATTAAATCTAAAATAAAATATTAAAAGAATTGATTATTGAGTCTTTTTCATTATGAAAAATACACTAAAATATCATGCATATACTTTAACTTTGGAATAAAATAGTATTTAACTTGATTAAATAATATGTGATCAAATATAAATATGTATTATTTGATAATATGTGATCAAATATAAATATTTATTATTTGAACAAAAAAGTATTTAACTTTCAAATAAACATGTTTTATAGCATTTTCATATATATAACTTTGACATTATGTACATGTTACGCCATGGTCAGGAATCCTTATTATATCATACATGGTGAATGAACTTGGGACTATAGTAGTTTTTTGGAGGAATAGTTTCCAACTACGATGGCTTGTTTTGGATTTAGGAACTGGCATATCTAGTTGATAAAATCTTTAGAAGGAGATGATGAACCTTAATCTGCTAATCAGATCTAACTAAGATTCAAGCCTTTCCTTTTTCTTTTTCAACTTCTACATCTCCTCCTCAGCCTTTAGGCTCTTCATCTTAGCTTAAGCCTTCAGCTTCTTTATCTCCTCTTGGGCCTCTTACTTTAGCATCTTCATCTTGCCTTAGGCCACAAGACCTAGTCCATTTGTTATTAGGTGCACCTTGTTATTCGTTCTCTACCAGATTAACTAAGCTTGTTGTAGAAAATCATTTCCCCCTATTGCATAGCTGTATACCCAAGTTCTATTATATTTGTTTTAGTTACTTTGTACGTTAAGCCTATAAATAGGATGTTACAGTGCAATAAAATTTGAAGCCAAAATTTACTACTTCTCTTTTTTGTCATGGTATCAGAGTAGGTTTCGGCTCTATACCTACATTTAATAGCTTCCTTTGAATTCCTCTACTACCTTTATCCTGTTTTCATGATTCTCTTATGATTTCTTGTTCCTATCTTTTTTTCTTTCTTTGTTCCTTTTTTTTAATCATCATGTCAAGTCCTTCCTATGCTAGTATTGTTGCAAATCAAACCCAACAAAGTCAAAACACCCTAAAACTAGAAAACCACCTAGCTAGCCCTTTCTACCTTCACTTAAATGAAAACCCCTCACTTGTACTTGCATCCTCTCTACTAATTGGCAACAATTATCATTCATGGGCCAGATCTATGCGTATGGCATTACTATCAAAAAAATAAATTCAGATTTAATAATGGCACCATCCATATACCAAACAAGAATGATCCCCTATTTGACTACTTGGAAAGGTGTAACATAATGGTCCTATCATGGCTACTTAGGTCTGTCTTTGACTTAATAGCTCAAAGTGTAATATGGTTTGACTTAGTTATGAAGATATCGAAAGACTTGGAGGGTAGGTTCACCTAGGTTGACTCTTTTCTAATATATAATACACAAGAAGAAATTTATAGTTCTTGTCAAGGTACTCTTTTAGTTTTAGAATACTATACCCACCTAAAAATGTTATGGGGATGAGTTTTTCAATCTCATAACGATACCTAAGTGTAGATGTGATCCTCATTGTTCATATAACCTCTTGATTACTATAAAATCTTACCAAGATAATGATTGCGTCATTAGATTCTATAGGGATTTAAATGAATCCTATTCCATTGTCAAATTTCACATTATGCTGATGGACCGACTCCCTTTTAAATGAATCCTATTCCACTGTCAAATTTCACATTATGCTAATGGACCGACTACCTAACATTAAGAAAGCCTTTGCCATGGTTGCTTAACATACATTTCACTATAAAACTCAATATCTACATCTTATGAAACCACAAGCTTTTGTTGCTAAGAAAGATCGAACTATCAGTAAAATAAAAACCCATTAGAACATTTTGTGAAAACATTAGACATGTAGAAACAAAATGCTACCTAAAACATGATTTCCATCCTAATTTGTCCTTAACTAATAGAAATAGTCACAGGACTAGAGAAATCAATTCAAGCAGATACAAACAAATCAATTTGGCAAAATCTAACCTGGATAAAACTTCTCCTAAAATCGATGCTCAATTTGTTACAAAGGATTCATCCTAAGATGCCTTTGGTCACAATCTCATTGCAGAAGAATATGTACAGTTAATACAATTGTTGCACAAAGAAAAAGAATCAAAAGGAAAATCCATTCACTTCTTAACCCAATACTATTTCTACTAGTCACAAAGTATATTAAAACCAATTTTATCCTCTTTTTATGGTCATTTACCTAGATTACTGATTCTATACTTACGAAATAAATAGTTTGTTCATTAGAGTATTTTGTAACATGTAAAATAGTTGACAACTTGATTGTTAGATTACCCAACGATGAATTTGTTTTAGTAACATATATAGGTACTTTGAACATTTCTTCTCTCACTCTCACTAATGTATTTTTAATTCCTATCTTCTCTTTTAATTTCATCTAAATAAAAAACTAACTAACTCCTCATATTGCCAAATAATCTTTAATTGTGACCCTTGTCGAATTCAAGAAACCAAGTCACTAAAGATGATTAGTTTTCTAAATAAATCAATGGTTTATACTGTCTTTGTTCACAAACTCAAGATTTTATCCCTATTCTTTGTAATATTTCCTCACACTAAGACAAACTCTAGCATAGAAGATTAGGACACCTCTATAATAAAATGCTACAAACTCTATCTAGAATATATTCCTATGATATCTTTCAATTCACATAATAATGCAATGTTTTTCATTTAGCTAAAAAAATTACCCTTTTCTTCTAGTAAATTAATTTTTATCTCTTGCTTTGATCTAATTCATGTAGATATATGGGGTCTATATCATTCACCTTATATCCTTAAATACAAATATTTCTTGACCATTGCAGATGACTATAGTAGAATAACTTGGATATACATGATGAATCACAAAATTGAGACAAGAGAATTGATAAAGGGCTTTTCTACCTGTTTTGAAAGATAATTTAATTAAAAGATTAAGTGTATTCAAAGTGACAATGGAGTGGATTTGTTATGATAGATTTTTACAAAGATAAAGGAATTTGTTTGAAACTACATGTGTGGAAACATCACAATAAAATGGCAGAGTTGAAAGGAAGCATCAACAAATGTAGCAAGATTATTAAAAATACAAGCTTACTTGCCTACTATTTTATGGATAAAATGTGTTATACATGCCATATATCTAATAAATAGAGTTCCTCCTCCTCTTTTAGGTACCAGATAACCTTATTATATTATGTTTGGTACTAATCCTAACTTGACCTATTTAAAAGTGTTTTGCATCTGTTTTACCTCTATTAAAGAAATAAACCGAGGTAAGTTTGACACTAGGGCAAAAAAGTGTGTGTGTGTTTTTTCTTTGGGTACTAAATGCTACAAGGTGCTTGATCTCAACATCAGACAATTCCTCAAATCTAGAGATGTCCTATTCTACGAAGACAGATTCCATTTCCTAACCTTATCTGTAGACTCACCTTTTACACCTACCATTCTACCCACTCTCTCACCCCTATCATCTATTGACCCCTCTCAATCACCTTTACCCTTTACAAAACCCTCACCTATATTATTTCTTAACCCGCATCACCATCACCCTCACCATCTTCATCTTCTCTACCTCTTCACTTCTCCACAAGATAATCCAAACCCCCATCTTACCTTAGCAATTATGACTGTCCTACACTCTCTCATATATATCCTCACACTCTATTATTGTTAATAGCCTAAAACCACCTATCTTCCCAACATTGTGCTTTTTCAGCCACTCTCATTTCCTCTAAGGAACCTAATCCCTAAAATCAAGCAATTTAATAAAAGGAATGGAGAGGGAAGCTACGCAAGCAGAAGTAAAAACTGTAAAAGAAAATAAAACATAAGAACTCAACTTCTTATCTTTAAGAAAGGTAGCAATCAACAAAAAATTAGTCCACAAACACAAATTCAATGCTGATAAAAGTCTTCAATGTTGTGAGAGAAGAGTCATTGCCGAAGGTTTCACTTAGTAAGAAGGATTGGACTACATCGAAACCTTCTCCCTAGTGGTAAAGACTATGATAGCACATTATTTATACATATTTTAGGCATGCTTGTGTAATGATTATTTAAGGTTTGAGGATATTTGCATATGATTTCGATACTCATTTTTTTATTTATGAAAAAGATGCTACTTAAGTTGTTTTGGATCATTTTTTATGTTTTGTAAGATTTAGTGAGCATTTTGAGACACTTTAGAACTACAAGAGGTATTGAATCAATTTAAGGACTTAGAGCATCATGTTAAGAAGTTCTACATCAATGTTCAAGGCCATATGACAAGCCATGAAGGATACGTTAAGAGAAGAACAAGAAAGCTCAAACAAGCATGAATTTTGATACTGGTGAATTTGGTGATGCATTATGTGAACTTTTAAACATTGGATTGTTCATAAATTTTATGGAGTGTAAGAATATCATTTACGGAACCTACATATGAAATTTTTTGGCCATTGGAAGTGTATTAAAGGATCTGAAGCAAAAAAACAAAGAAAGGTAGAAGTTGTCAAGAGACCCATATCCAAGGCTAAGACCCACGACCTAGAGCCATAGTCGTGATATCTTGTCAGAGGATATCATGACCAATACCCATAGCCATGTGTCTAGGCTGTGGGTTTGACGTGACACCCTCTTAAGATAACCCTTCTAAGGTTATTTTCTTAATCTCTCTTACCTGCAAACACCAAGGAGAGCTACCAAGGAAGGATTTTAAGGTCTTAGGCCATCTCCGAAGGATCTTTACTCAATTTTAAAGGAAAAGAAGGATTCCAAACATAAGAATGGAAGATTCAAGATAAGGAACTCACATCAAACATCATTGAGGAGTCAAGGAGCAAGATTAATTCATCGTGAGCCTTTCTTGCTCTTTCTCATTATTGATTTTTTCTGTGATTCAAACTATGATTAGGAACTAAATTTTCATTAGGATTTGGGTTTTTATGAACTCTAGGATGTAGTATTTATTCTTTGTTCTTGATTTAATCTTGAATGTTCAGATTTTATATTAGGATTGTTTATGTATTTAAAAACATTGATTATCGAATGTTATGTGAACATAAACATTGATTTAAATGTTTTGATTTATGTGTGGTTAACTGATAGCTCATTGCATATGTTTAATTGAAAGATTAGATTGTTGCATTCTTTAGAATCACTCTATAAATAATACATCTTACATGGATACCTAGAGAAAGCTTACATAAGATATCTGGATTAGGTGAAAAAATAATAGGTTGTATAAAATAAGGCAATGCATCCAATCAATAGAGTAGGATAGAGAGAAGTTTCTCTTAGTTTATTGACTTGAATAGGGTTACATAACTCAAGAGAGTGTAATTTACACAAAGGAATCTATGGTCTAATAAATTTGAAAATTAAGATAAATTAATATGGATAATGAATGCATACATATTATAGAGGGATTAATCATTTGAATCCTAGTTTCATCATTAGTATTATCCTTCGTGAGTTTAGTTAAGCAATTTACTTTTATTTGTTTATTAAATTTTCATGATTAACAAATCAATCTCTTTGAATCTTGTTACACTAGATAATTTAGATAAACATTCACTAGTAATAATAGTCCTTGTGGATTTAACCTTCATCTCACCTTAGCTATATTGCACTACGATAGATGCACTTGCCTAGTTGTGTGTTGTGGTATCATTATTGTGTTCTTGGATAATTTTAATTAAAAATTAGACAAATATAATATGTATCAAATTTTTGGTGCCTTTTTCAGGGACTACGCCATTATTTAGTGTTTTTTTATTCTTTGTTAAGCTAGTTGTATTTCCTTTGTTTTTATTTTTTGTTTACTTTACTTTTTATTTTTCTTAGTTTTCGTAATTTTCAATGTTCTGTATTTTTTATTTTTTTATTTTCTATATTTTTATTTTTTATTTAAGAGCTTTACTTTTTCTTAATCTTTTTTTTTTGGGTACCCTTTTCAAGATAGGTGTTCTTTATGCTTGACATGCAGTCATCCAACTAATCTAGTAAAGCTAGATCTTGAGGTTGAGCGAACATTCAACAGAAGTTTGAGAGCTAAAAAAAAATCTAAAGGTAGAACAAAATTAGAGATATTGAAGTAACCAATGGATAATATGGAGCGAGAGTTAGGGCTAAAAGTACAAATAACCATGGAGGATCTTTCATGCCCATCTCTACAAGACACAAAGTTCAGCATACAAAGGCCTTAACTAAAAGGAGTGAGTTTCAAAATCAAACCACAAATGATTCAAATGTTGCAAAACTATATGCAGTTTGATAGACTATCCGATGAAGATTCGAACGCTTACATTGCCAATTTTTTAGAGATCTACGACACTTTCAAGTTAAATGACGTTTCTCAAGAGACTATTAGGTTAATATTATTCCCTTTCACTGTAAGGAGTTGGGCAAAATCATGGTTGAAAGAAAATCCTTATAGTTCCATCACTTCTTGGAACCAAATGGCTAAAAAATTCCTAACAAGATATTTCCCTCCTCCTCGACTAGCTAAGTTATATAACGATATTATTTCTTTTTAGTAGTGGAAATAGAACCTTTAAAAGTATGGGAGCATTAGAAGGACATGCTTAAGAAGTACCTCATTAGGGTTTCGAGTTAAGTATGTTGATGTAGACATTCCATGGTGATCTTAATTTTGCCATAAGGCAGTTGTTAAACGTATCATCTGGAAGCTCTACTAGCTTCAAAACTCCATAATAACTACAAGAACTAATCGAGAACATAGCTATGCAGGCTTATTAATGGGGAATCACAAGAAAAAATCCCAAACCTAGTGGAGGAACACTTAACATAGATGCAGTAACCTTACTATAAGCTAAGGTGAAAGCCATTATAAGGAAGTTGAATAGTATGACAGTTACATCTATCTCACACCAAGTATTAGCCTATGATTTCTGTAGAGGCATTCATCCAAACCATGAGTGCCAGTCAATGGGAGTAAGTGTACAATTAAAGTAAGTTGACTATGTTAGAAATCGTCAAAACAACCCTTACAGCAACACATGCAATCCTAAGTGGAACAATCATCCTAACATCTCCTAGAGAGCTTAAAGGCAACAAGGTCAAAACCACATGCCTTGTTTCCAACCTCAAGAGCAATGTCATAACCAACCTACATTAGAGGAGGTACTCGTCAAATATATTTTTTCTGCGGATGCCCATTTTCAAAATCTTGAAACATCCACGAAGAATCTAGAAAGCCAAGTGGGCCAGCTTGCAAAGTGTATATTATAATAACTACTAGGTGCTATGTCTGGTAATATAGAAACTAATCTAAGAGAGCAAGTGCATATGGTGTTCTTAGGTGCACATAAGGAGTCCACGGAGTTAGTGCCTAAAGAAAAAGAGAAGAGAGAAGAAGCGTCGAAGAAGTAAGATAAAGCGATAATGAGTGATGCATCACAAAATATTGATGGCACATTAGGCATTAGACAACTAAAGGAGTCGTTAGCTAGGTGTTTAGACCCCATCAAGAGATTGAATACTAACACTCCTTTGGTTAATTCTCTTTTGTAGGAACCAAAGAATGCAAGGTTTATGAGTGAGGTATTTGTTATTAAGGAAAAGAAAAAGAGTTCAAGTATGACGACGATCAAGGAGTGTGTCTCTATTATCGTAGAAAAGCTACCACATACACTGAAAGACTCAAGGCGATTCTCAATCCCTTAAATCAGTTAAATATCTTTGGCGTATTATTGACAATGTCTTGGCACAAGTTGATAAATTTATTTTTCCTATTGATTTTATGATTATAGATGTTGAGGATGAGGATGCAATTCTTTTAATTCCTGGTAAACCTTTTCTAACCACCTTAAAATCTTTTATTTATGTTTTAGAAAAGAAGTTGACATTTAGAATTGAAGATGAATCCATAACTTTTTCACATCCTGAGAATATTAAGTTATCTTTTCATGAGAAATAACAAACTTCGTCTTTTGATAATGTTATTAATGGCACTACAAGTGTTTTGCAGGGGACTGAAATGGATGGATCTTTGGAGTTAAAACTAATAACTAAATTGAGTTATAAACATGGTGAAGGAACGCTAATGGCAACCCTAAATATTAATGAATTAGATGAATAGAGAGCCAATGATATGGAGAACAAGAGGATCTCGAGAAGTAAGAATCAAAAGAAAGTTTGGAAGCAAAAGCCATTAATCACTTGAAAAATAAAAGTGTCATCAAACTAATGTCAATTTGTAGAAGGCAACTCACTGATTATTTTCTGCATTTTATTTGCTTTTATCCATTTTTTCTTTTGTTTCTATTTTAGCTAATTCCATTTAGTTTTCATTTTTGCATTTTTTTCAAGTGTTTGCTTTTACTTCTATTGATTTTATCTTTTTGGTTATTTTTTAATTTATTTTTAGTGCATTAGGGAAATTTAGGACTTTTTTAAAATTAATAAAACCCAAATACCTACGGGCAAGACCTATGCTCATGGGTCCTACCCGTGCGTAACTTAGACACCCCCTTATTTATCATCTTTCTCTCATTTTTATTCATATCCCATCCATCCTCTACCTTCTCTACATCAAATCCACTGCTGAACTCATCACTTTTGTGTTCCAAGTCACTTGTTTTCATCAAATCAACAAGGTAAGCATCTCCTCTTACTTTTCTTTTGGGTTTTATGGTATAAGTTAGGGTTTTGATCATGAATTGGTTTCCTACACCTATTTGTTATTAGTTTCTCTATTTTTGAAGGTTTAAAGGTGTTTAAAGAAGCTCTTAACTATGAATAACTTTTATTTCACATTACCCATTGCATTTGGTGTTTATTTGCATGCTTTTTCATGTGGGTTTGATTGAATTACGAATTTTGATATATTTTCATCACCCAGTTTTGAATTATCCTCCTCTTATGAGTTAATTATAGCTTAGTAGTGATTTTTGCATCTCCTAACCCAATTTCCATGCTTAATTTCCTATGGATTATGATTCAAAATTGTTTCACATACATGATGTCTTATGGAATGTTCAATACTTAAATTCGAGGCATACTAGGTTAGAGATTATGCCAATTATGTTATATCTTGTTTTAAGATCCTTTGCATTTTGGTTGCTTTATAAGCTCTTACTCAATAAGCTTTATATGGCAATCAAATTTTTATATGTTAGTTGGCACTTAGAACACTTCATTCATATTCTTCAATGAAGGTTAGATTATGATACATGATTTCAAGTCATCCTTTGCCCACTTGATACAACATATTGCATGCTTAATTGTTTAACATGTTGATTATCACTATTTAGCATGAAAATATGTCTACATGTCTCGATAGTTTATTACTTGTTAGCCATAAGCACTAAGAATCCCTTTTATACTTCTGCAGGAAGTATGCCTCGTAACTAGCAAGCAAAAAAGTCTCGTCATGGTAAGCCCTCTTCTTCTAGAGATAGTGCAAGTGAGGCCTAAAACATTCAATTTCCCAGTTCCATAATCCTTAATCGCTATAATACACTGCTTCGATTGAAAGATGAGCTAACCAGGTTTCTCAACTTTGACTATTTATAGAGCTTTGGCATCACAGATTCGATTTATTACTACCTAAGGGTAGAAGGATGGGAAACTTTTTTAAAGATTAGAAAGTCCAGTTACAAGAACCTATTTTGTGAGTTTTTTTTTTACCTTTAAGTTTTAGAAGCATTGGGTGACATATAACCGTCTAAGTGTAATTAAATTTCAACTTATTGCAGAGCCACTTTCCATATTCTCTTGAGACTTTACTCCATATTTGGGAATACAGGCTGGTCAGCTTAAGGATGATAGTGGCACTCAATTCACTAGGTTAGAATTATTTACTCCTTGACAAGCTGTAAATTTTTGGTTTAAGATTAAAGAAAGGGAGTCTTGGGCAGGGGCCACTAAAATCACCAAGATCTCTTCTTCGACTTTGAGGGCTCTCTATTGATTGATCAAGCATACCATGGGAGGAACTTAGGAGAGCTTTGGGGCAATATAAGTATGAGAACTCATTCATCTATGGTGCATGGTTAATGACCATAATTCCAACACCAATGGTGCTTTGAACCTAAACTTCTCCTACTAGAGTCACAAATAGAAGGGTACCCTATCAGTTTCTTTATATGTCACTCAGATAGTCAGAAGTTTGAGGATGAGGAAACATGAGGGAAATTTTAGAGAATCAATCCCTATGGGGCCCTTTAATGCTATGCTATAGTTTGGATTAAAATAGGGCTATCCATACGTAGACACAGGTATCTTCAACTTAAAAGAGTCTAATATGAATGAAATGAGACGAATACGAGTAAGGAGTTAGAAGATAGTGATGATTTGGATGAGGAGGAGACAAATGAGATTGGAGCTAGACCTTCCTCAAGTTTTGTATTGCCTGTTACCATGGATTTTGATTAGCTCAATGCCTAGGTAGAGGCTCTATTCCTTAAGATGAGAAACTATCAAGCAACTAATGACACCAGGTTAGCTGAGTATAAACACCTATAGTAGGAGAGATGGGAGGATCTACAACATCAAAAGCAAGAGAATCAGTGGGTTTAGCAACAGAGTTGGGAAAAACAACAACCATGGTGGAACCAATACATGTAGTTCTATCCTCCACGACCGCCATCAGTAGTTGTAAATTAAGGCGAGCCATAGATCCTTTATTTTTATTTTTTGTTTTTTTTCATATTTTGTTTTTTTTTCTTTTATGATTTGAATTCCTCATTTTTAGTTGATCTGTATGAATTATTTTGTTTTGTTTTAGTATTTATTTTTGTTTTACCTTGTCTTCATCTAATCTTTCAGTTAGCTTGTGTTTTAGCATTACTCTTAAAGTTATCCATCGCAAGCTTTGGATCCTCGCCTTCTACAATTTGGATATAACTTTGAGGCCTCATTATCATGTTTTGCAATGGATTTCACTATCAGGGAGTATAATTTTACTTACCTTATCTCACTTCACTTGCACTTTATTTATTTTAAGTCCTCTAAATTAAGGACAATTTGGTTTAATTGTTGGGAAGGAGGGGAGTTCAATATAATATGGTTTATCATTTATGACCAAACTTAATTTGTTATCAGTACAATGGTAATGACTTGAATGTACCATTTTGAATGATTGAGAGTGAGAGTTGATTTTTTTTAATCATAGTGTTTTAATTTTATCAATGTTCTTGATGAGGTGAGCATTGAAAAGTTCTTGATTAATTTTTTACTCAATTTTTTTCTTTTCTTCTTTTTTTTATGATTTACTTGTGATATTATGCACTTTTGATGTTTAATATTAATTGTAAAATATGGTTGCATATGGAATATTGTATGAATTTGGAATAGGATGTATTTTCAATGAATAAAAAGTATATTTATGCTTCAATTAAGTGAGAAAACACCCACTCTGTCCTTAGTACTAATAAAAGGCATGAAGTGTATGAGTAGGGCTAGTAGCCATTTATGGTTGTGATCTAGTTAAACACCAGGGTTTTTCATGATAAAATATTCACCTTCATATAAAAAGACTAGATAACATTGCCAACAAGCCAAAAAAGAGTAATTGAGTTGAGTAACTGGAAAATATTCACAAAAAAATGTGTGTCCTCGCATTAAAAGATGAGGTGAAACCCCAAAAGTTCTCCAAAAATTTTAAATTGAGTTATACTTTGTAGTAGTAATGATTTCCTTAAACAAGTTCACGCAATAATCCATATAGAACTACATAAATGTTTAATATTATGCATTAAAGTTTGTCTAATTACTAATAGTGTGATTACATGTGTTTTAACCAAGTTTTTCTCATAAAAAGAACTGTGATATGTAAACTAATTCAGGAGCATTGGTTGATTTATTTGTACTTAATTATTCCTTAACACTTGATTGAAGTTGTTTTGAATGGATGTTTAAGTCATTGCTTGAGGAGAAGTAGCTGTTTAAATGTGGGGGTATTTGGTAGCACCATATTTATACATATTTTGTAATGATTATCTAAGGTTTGAGGGGTATTTAAATATGAATTAGGTGCGTATTTGGTTTATTTATGAAAAAGATGCTACTTAAACGAAAATAAGGATACCAAACACAAGAATTGAAGATTCAAGACAAGGAATTCACATCAACCATTATTAAGGAGTCAAGAAGCAAGATTGATTCATCATGAGCCTCTCTTTTTCTTTCTCTTTATTAATTGTTTTTATGATTCAAATTATAATTAGGAACTAACTTTTCTTTAGGATTTAGGTTTTTATGAACTCTAACATGTAGTTATTATTTTTTTTTCTTGATTTAATCTTGAATTTCCAAATTTTATATTAGGATTATTTATAGATTTTAATGACATTGTTTATCAAATATTATATGAACGTAAATGTCGATTTAAATGCTTTAATTTGTGTATGCTTAATTTATAACTCATTGCATATGTTTGATTGAAAGATCAAATCATTGCACACTTTAGAATCCCTCTATAAATAATACATAAGATCATCGAGTTAGGTTTGAGCATAGCTAAGACAATAGATTCCATAAAGCAAGGTAATACATTCAAACAATAAAGTGGAATAGAGAGAACTTTCGCCTAGTTTATTAACTTGAATAAGATTGTATAACTCGAGAGAGAATGTGACTTATATAAGGGAATCTACAGTCTAATAAATTAGGAAAATAAGTTAAATTAAGATGAACAATAAATATGTACACATCCTAGAAGGATTAATCACCTGAATCCTAACTTCATCATTAGTGTTATTCTTTGTGATTTTGGTTAAGCAATTTAGTTTTATTTATTTATTAAATTTTCATTATTAAACCAATAAATCTCTTTAAATCTTGTTAAGTTAGATAATTTAGATAGACATTCACTGGTAATAATAGTCCTTATGGATTTAACCCTAGACTCACCTTAGCTATATTGCATTACAATAGGTACACTTGCTTAGTTGTATGTTGTAGTATTTTTATTGTGGTCCATGGATAATTTTAATTAAAACTTAAGCATATATTACATTCATTAACTACCACCATTCAGGTGTTGCTAGCTATAGTAGATTCCAAAAACTGGCATCTACATCAATTAGACATCAACAACACATTTTTCATGGCAACCTACATGAAGAGATCTACATGAAACCTTCTTTTAGAATCCACTTGCCACACCCAAATATGATATGTCATCTAAAGAAAAGTCTCTACAAACTAAAGTAGGCAAGTAGGTAATGGCATTCCAAACTTATCTTGGCATTGATCTTCAATGGGTTTGTACAATCATCCTCAAACCAGTCCATGTTTAAAAAATCATCTTAAAGACATCATCATCCTATTGATATACATAGACGATGTATTACTAATAAACAACACTCTTGAGCTCATCCTCTCCACCAAGCAATTCCTAAATAACACCTTTAAAATCAAAGAGCTTGATTTGGTAAAATATTTTCTGGGTCTTGAACTAGCTCGATCCTCCTCTGGCATTATTCTTTGTCAAAAAAAGAAGACACCCTTAACCCACTTCAAGAATCAGTATTTCTACACTCTAATCTTGTGTCAACTCCTATGGCTTCTAACACTCGGCTACATATTAAAGGTGAATCCATCTCTGACCCTACATGTTATCAGTGTTTAATTGGGAAACTTATTTATATCACTACAACCCATTCAAATATATGTTTTGTCATACATTAGCTTTCCAAATTTATTAATAACCCAATAACCTCTCATATACAGGTGGCACATTGGGTTCTTCACTATCTCAAAGGCTCTTTTAGGCAATGCATTCTGTTTCCTAGTGATTCGCTTTTTTAAATCAGAGTTTTTTTTTACTCCGATTGGGATACCTGCCTAGACATTTGACAATCGACCACCAAATACTGTATTTTATTAGGTACCTCTTTAGTTTCTTGGAAGTCTAAGAAGCAATTCACCACTTCTAAGAATTCTTCTGAAGCAGAGCATAGAGCCCTTATCACCATCACCTATAAGCTATAATGGCTTACCTTTCTTCACCACAATCTTGGGATTGCTCAAACCCAAATGGCCTACCTCTATTGTGAAAATGAGTAGACCATCCATATTATAAAAAATCTATTCTTTCATGGACGAATGAAGCACATTGAAATATACTATTACATCATTCATAAAAAACTTCAATTTGGGCCTTATTCACCTCCTTCCAATTGCTTCCAATGATCAGCTCACTAATATCTTCACTAATGACCTTCCTTGCTCACCACTTCACTCCTTGCTACTCAAACTGGGTGTTGTACACAACATTTACTATCCAGCTTATAGGGGCATGACAAAATCCTTAAAAGGAGAGGATGAATCTTAATCTACTAATTAGACCTAACTAAGAATTGGGCCTCTCCTTTATCTTTTTTAGATTCTACATCTCCTCCTAAGCCTTCAGGCTCTTCATCTTGCCTTGGCCTTTGGCTTCTACATCTCCTCTTAGGCCTCTCACTTTAGCATCTTCATCTTGCCTTGGGCTGTAAGACCCAACCCATCTGCTATCAGCTTCACCCTATTGTTCCTTCTCTACCAAATTACCTGAGGTTGTTGTAGATAATCATTTCCTACTATTGCATAGTTGTATACCAAAAAAAAAAATATCTGTTTTAGTTACTTTATATATCAAGCTTATAAATAGGTTGTTACACTACAATAAAATTTTAAGCCAAAATTTTCTCCTTCTCTTTATTGTCACTAGTTAGGAAGCCTTATATTATCCACTATTCCTTTGGTAAAACAATACAATAATTTTGGTACCAATAGTTTGTTCCTATCGTTTATGCTTATAGATGCTTGTATATAAACCTGTAATGAACCTTGAGTAAACTTGTTTACATTCTTAGGCCTAAAGATTCTCACTTGAAAGCATAGCACAAGAAGAGTAGTTTAAAGAAAGTGAAGATGCCTAGTAAAGAATGCTGCTAAAGAAACTGATGATTATAGCTAAAATTTTATTTTAAAAAATGCTCTCTACTCTCTTTTACATAGTTGTTGCACTCATACTCTCACGAATCCTTTTTTATTGGAAACTTTAAAGTGGAAGGGAAGTCATTAGAGTTTCATTTCTCTACCAAAAAAGAATTCTTCCATATATGTATGAGTGACTAGAAAGTGCTAGTTTATAAGGGTTCATGCCCTAGAACCAAAGTTTACGAAGAATTATACTTAGATTGTGGACTTAGAAGTAACAAAACATATAGCTAGAGAACGAGTAGGTCATGTAGATTACCAGAGATATCTAAGATACGGTCATCATTTATTTATGGAAAACAACACACAAGTCGAAGTGCCAAATGTGGATATTAACAAACTCAGGATGCACAAAAAGACAACCTTATATTGTATGGCGTATTGCACACTTGTAGGATTCAATTTAGTCTACTTTCTATTTTATTGTTTTGAGATTAGCTTATTCTCCTGAATTGGATGATAATAACATTGATATATCTCTTCACAATCGTATATATGAATTTGGATTCTTGAATAATGACTTCTTTATATTTTATATAAATATATATATACATATTAAATAAATGATTTTGCTTTTATTGTGCCTTTTTAAAATTTTGATTACAAGTCTTATTTTATTAAATTAGAACCAAACTTAAGACATGTAGACTTGACGAGAGTAGTTCAGGTAAGCTACTTAGGCTCATTCGCTAAAGTAACTATGCCTATTTGCGAGTCCTCCTTGACAAGAAAAGCTCGTAAGAAGCCTTTTAAAAAGGGACAAAGGGCATTTTATCCATTAATCTATTTGGATATACATCACCCTATGAATGTGAGGGAAAGGCATAGGGCATATATCTAATAATAATGTTTTAAGCTTTGTTTTCTTCCATATTTAGTATGTTATTTACTTATTTTTAAAGCATGTAGGACTTAGATTATTTTACTTTTAAGTGTATTTTTAGTGTGTGTTTTGTTTTTATATTAGTTGTTTAGTTTTTTTATTCTGGGGTAAGTTTTGGGTCTTATTAGTTTATTGTGTTAATGTGTAGGTTGGAGTGGAGTTGGAGAAGAAGTTGGAAGTAGAAATGAAAAAAATAAAGCAAAAGAAGATGGAGACGGAGCACCAAGAGGTGCCACATGCGTGACCTAACTCCCACGCACATGGCATGGCCCTTATTAGAGCTCCACACACGCGGCCTGGTGGGGGCTAGTGGTGCTGCGTGCATGGCTCTTAACTAGCCCCCAGGCACGTTGCACCATGCCACATGCATGGCATTTTATGGCCATGTGTGTGACATCCTATGGCTCTAGCGATTCTGGCCTCTTACTCCTAGCAATTTTAACAAAGACTTTTGCCACACACATGGTTTTAAGCCACGCATATGGCCAACATAAATTGAAAGATGGCACTCTAGTACTCAGGACATACAAAAAGGTATAAATAAAACCTAAACAAGAGAGAAAGAAAGACATCGAAGAAGACCTTACTCTGAGTGAAGGAAGACATCAGGAGGCTTGGAGAACACAGAATCACGCTCAAAATCTCAGAAGTTCTACAGATTTTCATATTTTCCAATCTAGTGAAGAGAAGTTATCTTGTTCTTTTTGATATTTTCCTCGAACATGTTTTATTTTATAGAAAATATGTTTATTTGGGATCTTATTAACGTTATGAGTGGTTAAATTCATTTTAGGAATTTTCATTTCAACTATTTTTTTACTCATGTGTTTGTTGATTCAATTTAATAGATGTTTGTGTTATTTATTGAACTTAAACTTAGTAATAAATCAAGAGAGTGAGCTTTGTAATCTATGTTGAATGTACAACAAAATTTAGCATTTAATAGACCTATAAATAACAAGTGTATTGATTTGTTAGAAAGAGGTTTCGGTAGATTAATAAATTGCCTATAAGATTGCTTCATGACTAATTTGATTTGTCTAGAAAGACACTGTAAGTTGAGAGATTTCAAGGTTAATCCTAATTAATTTAACTAGTGGAAAATTAGTTGTAGTTTAAGAAATGGTAGCTATAATATTTGAAGGCCAAGTATAAATTGAATCAATCAAATAAGAGAAAAAAAAATAGAGATAACAACAATTTCTTGTTGTCAATCTTGATTTTTTTTCTCCAAGTTCCAGTTTTTGTTTTAACACTGGTTGCGTTGATAATTTTGCCTTTAGTTTATCTTTTCTAATTTTATTTCTTAAATCCATTCCTTAAACAAAATGTAATTCAAATTAATATGTGATTAAGTTCAATCCTTATTAAACAATATCTATTTATACTATAAGTTTATGATTCTTTCATTTACGGTGTTATAGTAAAGTAAGTTAGTAGTTAACTTAGTAACTAACAATATCCATTTGTACTTTCATTGATGGGTATGATATTGTATATCATGATTGCTTTAAATTTGTCAACTCTAAAAAGGGGCTTTCTATAATCGTCTATCAATTTATTTTAATAGAAACCATCATTTAACATATTGTGATGCAGGTGATGGTATTCGTATGGTCTCTTTAGCCCAGTCATATTAGAATTCGGCCTGACCTTAACCAGTTTCATATAACAAAACCATGTCCCCTTAAATTATTTTTAACTCTCCTTTAATTATGCGAGATTGATGAATAAAATCAAGTTAAATTATGATATGGTTAGATGGTTATATAAATATCACTATAAATGCAATAGTTAGTGACATGACAATCTTTATTTTTAAAAAAACTATGAAAGCCTAACATAAAATCTCTTTTAAAAAGTTTTGATACCATAATTTTTAAAAATAATTTAGAGTAATAAAAAAATTTAAATAATAAGTACCTTTTTAGGTTGTAGCACGAATTTAATGCTAAAAATCAAAAGACACAACTATTAACTTTGCATTATTGCCATGCCATTAGTTCCATATGGGGAATCTACCAATCCTCTATAAGTATCCAATCACACTCCTTGTAATTGGGGTACGACAAGACCGTCAAGGCCTTTGATTAATCTTTCCCTACAAGAATTGAAACCTTAAGAATAAGCCTTAAATCTTTAATTTAAAATCCTAAAAAATAATTTGTGAGACATAATGCATAAATATAATAAAATATCAGGTGAATATGAATATAATAAAAAATTCATAGTTCTGTTATGATTAAAATATTTTACAAATGTTAGATTTTTAACATTTTTTATAAATATTAAGTAAAATCTTCATAGACAAATTGGACTTTTAATCCAAATATCTTTTGATAATTTTTCCTTAAGTTATCTTTTTTTAAAAACTATTGTCTAACTTTAAAACCTTATAATATATTCGACCGAAAGTAAAAAATCTAAATTGAAATTAACCTTCTTTTCCCTTAAACGAATGCTCATCCTGCTCCTCTGCCTCCCAATTCCCCGTTATTTGTCACCCACAAAAACACGACATATGTAGTTGTAGTTGGGACCTGATATTTTTTGGGTTAACATCCTCCTCACTGAATATCGGCTCAAGAACATATACATGATCTGGCTAATTAGGTATATGTAGATAATATGACTTAATCTAATTCAAATCTATATACATGATCAAGACATAATTACGTATATGAATTCTATTTGAATTTCATTAGTTGAAGAACTCTTTTTAGAAAACTAAAATTATATTTGAATTTTACTAGTTAAAGACCTCTTTTTAAAAAATTATCATTTTCATGTTTTGCATAGATGATCTTCTCATAATTGATAACCAACATCTCTTTTGGATTTTCAAACTTAATATTTAATAATATAACTACCTTTTAGCAATTAACAAATATAAACTCGTACCAGTGATATTGTTCATCATCTCCCACTCATATATGATGGATTATCTAATAAAAACTCTTCTTTTCTCATATAAATCCATTAACCCATGCAACCAATGTATTATGAGAGTAAATTGTCATACATCTATTTAGAATATATGACATCTCAACTAATAAATCGATCTTTAAGTTGATTTAATATGCTATATCTTAGATCATTTATTGTATCATTTATCATCTCATTCTCAATATGTATATTCTTCGTATTAGTACAGTCTTCTATATAGAAGATGGACCTTTTTGAATACATCTTGATGCAAATTTGAATCCATAATGATCTTCATCATTTCTCAACTCTTTAAATAAAATCAACTGGCTTTTTTAGAATATCTCATTATAGCGAATCAATCATGATTAGTATTCTAATATAACAATCATTAATTTAATTCTTTAGAATTAGTACTTAAGTTTTAAAAAAGTACTTAAATTTGAGGTTCATATTAAAAAAAGTACTTAAAATTGAGGTTCATATAACCTTAAAAGGATCCTCACATAATAAAAGTAAGAACATGACTTATATTATCCTTATTGGTCAATAATACATACATAGTATGATTCATGTGTTATAATATTAACTCTCTTTTAACAAAGCATAGGTCTTTCTTCAAATACTATACAGATGATAGTCTAGATATACCTAATACATAACTTGAGTTCACTTACTTACTCATTCAATATACTATTCAAAACTTGCATCTGGCTTAAGACAAACTGGATGAACATATCATTTCCCTATAATTATGCCATTACTGATAATTCCTTTTACTCATCAATATACTTTACATCACCATTCGTATTTTAACCTTTGAGTTCTCATTTTATCACTTAGATAAATAGTTTAAAACTTATCTAATCTCTATCCCCACAAAATAATAAAGGTGATGACTTATGTGGAAAGGCATCTCATATCTGTTTGACATACTTCAAATATCTAGAATCTAATGTTCAATATTTATTCTATCATTCGTTCTAGAACTAAATACTTAAATTTAAAAGAAATTATTCTCACATTTTTTAGACAAAATTTGCTTATAAAATTCATCTAAGAAAAATAATGATATTTAATACTTAATTAAATATGTGTTGCATCAAACAAGCAATGAAAAACAAATTAGTATCACTGACATAATCACATGACATATTCATTTCTCTCTGAGCTACTATCTCTTTATGATATAATTATGTCCAATGTTTATGCATATGGTTTAGTTTCAATATTTGAGCTCTTTACTACTACCTTTATAAATGTTTGTTCATACACAACAAAATGTATGTGAGATTACCAATTGTTTCTTATCATGCTACATCTATGGATACTACTTGTTGCTCAATTGCTCAATTTTAGTAATGACAATATTAAAAGGTTTACAATATTGCATGCAAAACTATTCAAGCATTCTTTTAATGTATATGTAGCTTATAATAGCAACAATAATTATTTTGAATGCTACTTAGAATGTTAACTTTGAAGATGTATGAAACTTTATCCATATTATTCATATAATACATGGTTGATAGGCACTTAATTTATTTATTTAGCAAATTCACTAGCTATCATAAAATCATCTAAACATATTAATAAATTCATACATATATTGTTAAATCTTATAACATATATTTAGTGGCCTTTACCATTCATCCTAAAATCATATGACATGATTATTGTATGAAACATAATATGCCACTGAATTTGAGACTGCTATAGACCACAAATTGATGATAATAATCTGAACACGTAATGTTCTTTATCCTTATAAAAAAAACCTATTGATTATTCTTCGTTTTAAGAACGTAGACTTTTTACATCTACTTAATGTAAATTAACATCTATTTTAACTACCTAAGTTAGAATTAGTCAAACAAATGTAAATATCATAATAAATGAGAATTTCTTTTCATACTTAATCTTATGTTGTGTAACTACTAAAGCTACATCAGTCTTTCAATTAACATTTGAGAACACATTTGTACTTGATGCAATATGTCCCTTAGGACAATTATTTAAGTCTTATACTCAAGTTGATCTCATTCACATTCATTCTTATTTTATAACTAACCAAAAAAAAAAAGGATAAAGCCTTTCATATATGATTAGAATCATAAGTCTCTTGTGGAACTATCAATGAGATTTTCCCTTCAACGGTCAAAAGTTATTTAGGGGTTCATCTACTCATAATGTGGGTGCAATTGAAAGATTTTGAGAAAAAAATATCTCACCATTTTTGAATTGCTCCCGCTCGAATTAGATTGTGGTAAAGAACTTCTATTAGGTTATAATTATCATGATAATTAATTTATCATCTCCTTAATTACTTTTACTCAAATGTATCATATCTATTTGTTTACAATGTATTAGATCATTTTGATTCAATATCTCATATAGAGATAGGCTTTGAATTATGTTTTCTTGCTTTAGAAAGTTATTCTTTAAGAATATAATATCTTGTGACACAAATCCAATTACTAGGTTATTCTCTTACTAAATTTTGAACAAATATCTTATAGAATGTTTATAATATCCATTAATGATACTTTCTTTCCCTTTAGGACTTAATTTCTCATATTTATGAAAGGGATTGAGTAAGCAACATTTACTTTGAAATTTAAATGTAATACACTAGGTCTTTTACCTATCCATAACAAATATGGTATTTAATAACTAATTTAATAGGCATTCAGGTAAAATATACTTGGTCATCAATTACACAAACCCAATAGGTGATAAGCAAATTGTGCTTGTGTCATTAGAGACATTATTACTTTAAGAAGAGTTCTAGTTCTCCTTTTTGCATCACCATCTTCTTAATACATTCATGGAATAGTCAATTGTCTACCCTTTAATTTCCATCATATGACCTCTTAAATTAATCAAACTAGTATGCTAAGGACCACTTATCCTTGACCAGTTATTAAAGACATTATGTACTTCATCTCCCTAATTCTCATTAAAAAGTGTAAATTATTGGAAACAACCTGATGCTTCAAATTATGAGAAATTAGGTAGTTATGACTATATCATTTATAATCATTTATAATGATGATAAAATAATTACCTCAATGCCACAAATATCACATTCATTTTGCCATAAATATCATAACGAGCTAAATAAAATGAATTTGTACCACAAAAAATGGTTTATTACGTAATTTTATTAATTAGACTATGGTTACAAGCAAATAATTCTATATTATGTAGGCCTTTAAAATAAATCCATTTGACTAATTGACTTATTTAATTTTGTCCAATATGGCCAATATTAATAATGCCATCAATTGATATCAATTGTACAAAATTATCTAACATAAAAATCACGGGTATGATTATATTAAGAGCCTTATCATTTTCAAATATAGAAAATTGAAATAAATTTTAGGCTACTTAAAGGAATCACAACAAATAAGAACTTACTTCTTATGATGTCTTTTTCCTTTCCTAGTTTTATTAGCCTTCGCCTCACTTAAAATCCTAAGAATTATGGAAGTCCTTTCCATATTACACTTAAACTCAACATAGAGCTTCTTCATTTTATTTACATCTTATTGTGAATATGTCTTAGCCATACAATATTTACGATATGGTGTGGAAACTCTTAAACATTTATGATAGGAGCCTTATATGATCCTTAATTCTTGTAATTTGAATGACCTTTCATATACTACATAATTAAGAGGCAAATAGTGTGTAAAACTTTCATTTGCTACATATTTGACAGGATATGATTAGGATCTCTCATTTCACTAACTATGTTTGACATTTATATCATATGCCTCAGCATTGAATACAATAACATCTAATTTTTATTATTTTATTTATATTTCTATTTCTCAATTTTCATATGTTAAACTTTAATAATGAATGAGTGAGTGACTACAAGTTAATCATTGAGAAACTACATATCTAATACCCTCATGAACAGTATGTTTTAGGCATGATCATACTCCTCTGATTCCTATATAACAAAATTCTCTTTATCACGAGAGTTGGAGAAGGTTTTTTTTCATTCAGATCATATGCCTCACTATTTTCCTATATCGAGTAATAATGTTTCACTTAGGAACTATTATGGTTTCATATAGTAAGATAAAAATCCTTTTATTCTTTGCATATATATTGGATTTCCAAAATCTAAAGTTCTCAATTATCATCATTCTAGTTTTTACCTTATGTGAATTTTTCAACAAGATTTTCCAAATGTAGTCATCATTGTTCTTAAACACATATTCTCCTTAGTGATCTATTCAATATGTCATTATTGTCATTAATAATAATATGATGTAACAATCTAAATAGAAACTCAAGCTGCTTTCATAATTACTTAAGGAATCAAAAGGTCACCTAGTTTCTAATCATCATCCATAAAATAACTAATTAATCATTAATCATTCCATTTAGATGTCTGTATTTACACATATCTCAATGATGATATATATATATATATAACACATATATATAAACTAACAAAGAATTGAAATATTAATTTATTTTAATTAATAAATAATATTTATCATTGATAATTGTGCTTCAATTAATTAAAAATTAAAAAATTCTTTAAGTACTAGAAATACTCATCTCATGTATTACAAGCTGCAATTATCCTAGCAGTGTTTAACAGTAAACCACTATAAAATATGCTCCTACATATTTCCCTCCTTTTATACCCTTCTAAAAAATATTTTACCACAAGTAATGATGGTTGTTTTTTATGATCATTCTATATTCTCATCAATAACTCCCCTTCTACAAGCAATAATACACTACACAATGTCCAAATGAATTGAGATTGCTAGTGAAACCTCTACAATTCAAACATCAAAGTTCATCAAACATTGAATAGCTAGTTGATGCATGAGTCCTTAAATCTTGATAGGGTCGTATACGACAATCTTCCAGCTATCTCTGTAAGCCGATGATGCGTAGTGTCCTTTTAGACATATGTCTTACTCTTGACTTGCTTATTTTTAGGATTTTTTTTTCTGAAACCAATGCAAAAGGTTATACGTCATCAGAATGTTTAGATAAACATATTATGAATAAGATAGCTATCAAGTAACACATTACTTGAACATATCCCCTTCAAATAAACAAATTATTTGATTTAGAGACCTTCTCTAATAAATAGATTATTACATGTCAAATAAATAAATTATTTGATTGATATACTCTACTTATCAAATAAACAAATTATTTGATTTGGAAAACTTCTCTAATAAATACATTATTACACATCAAATAAATAAATTATTTGATGCATGATACTATTAAATAACTCATATTATTTGATAAGTAGAGTATATCTTACAATACCTTGTGTAAACATAGAAGTACCAAAAATTTATGAGTAATTAGGGACTTATTTTTAATTGTACATAATACAAATTTATTTATAATTTTGTTTAATAAAATAAATTAGTTTACTTTAATTAGAAGCCCTTTCTAATTTTATTTTAATTAGAAAACTTATTTATAATTTTAGTCAACTAAACAAATTGCTTTGCTTTAATTAGAAAGCCTTTTCTAATTTTATTAATTAGAAATTTTATTTATAATTTTATTTGACCAAAACAATTAGTTTATTTTAATAAGAAAATCCATTTCTAATTTTTGCATTATATATTTATATATCAATTAGAAATTTATTTCTATTTTTGTTCACCTAAACAAATTAATTTATTTGCATTAGAAAACATATTTTAATTTTAATTTTACTTAGAAGAACTTTTTAATTATTATTTAACAAAACAAACTAGTTTATTCTGATAAAAAAAAACTCATTTCTATTTTCTATTTTAATTAGAAACATGTTTCTAATTATTATCTAACTAAACGAATTAGTTTGTTTTTAATTAGGAAACAAATATATAATTTTATTCTAATTTAGAAAATTTATTTCTTAATTTTATTCAACTAAACTAATTAGTCTCTTTTAAATACACAATTTTATTTCAATTAGAAAATTATTTCTAATTATTATTATTTTTGAACTAATCAACTTAATATACTTAGATTTAATTAGAACTCATTTCTAATTATTTATTCAATTAAAGAATTATTTCTAATTTATTATTTTCTGAATGAGGTTAGTCTAATTATCACATTAATTAGACATAAGGTTATAGAGTTAATGGGTTGGATCTTAATTAGATCTTAAATTAGGAAAAATTAAATAGCTACAACATTAGTCCAACATTACTAATATGTTAGTCCATATATTCTTTAAGACCTAATTTAAACACATGTTTAATTGAAATTATGTTACAACTCAATTCAATAAATAGTTGGGTCCATAATATTTTTAAATCCAAGAGATAGTCCAAGTCACAAAAAAAAGGCTCATAAATGTTAAGGATTATAAATAGACAAGTAAGTAATCTCTTTTAAATTTTTTCACTTAAGTAATAAACCTTTAAAAAAATTTCAATTAAATGACCAATGTTTAAAATGTAGATTAATTTAGGTAAAAACTTAAATTTATGTTGATATAACTAATAGACTTTGCCACGTAAACATCCACATAGCAAAGAGTCACATGAATGTCTATATGTACAACCTCACCCTTTAAAAAAATTTTAATTTAGTGTCATGTAAATGTTTACATATACAACCTCAACCTTTAAAAAGTTTTTAATTTAGTAAGCAATCTTTTGAAAATTTTCAATTTAGTGTCTAACTTTTAAAAATTTTCAATTTAGTAATAAAATTTCTAAAATTCATTCAAATCAGGTCAAAATTAGTTTTTTGCATTATAAAAATAACAAGTGATTACTATTCTAATATTTTATTAGGAATTATTGTATATTGACTTCTAAGTTCAATTAACAAATATTTAATTATATATTATACTCTTTTTCAAAAGATATTTAAGTTTTAGGCTCAATAAGTCTTTGACTAAAGGAAAATTTTCATAAATAAATATTTTAAATTAAATATATATAGTAACCACAAAATATTTTTTATAAATAAATTTAGATTTAAATATCTATTATTAATTTATGGTACAGAATAGATATAAACATAAAAAAGAACTTATTCCTTCAAAAGATTGAAAATTATTTTATTAAAATAGAATAATTTTTAATTATATTTTCAATTATAAATAATGTTAAAATAATGTTGTAAAATTATAT